>CAVMGG010000435.1:0-57784 GCA_963680895.1 Fragum sueziense
CCTTGACCTTGGAGTTTGACCTACTTTTAAAAAAATTAAACTGGGCCTATATCTTATGTGCTATTACACATACAGCCTTGGTATTTCACACATGGACACATCTTACCAAGACCTTTCACATTTGACCATGACCTTGGACCTTGTGACCTTGACCTTGGACTTTTGACCTACTTTAAAAAAAAACCTTAACCTAGCCGATATATGTCCTTTTACACATACAGTCTTGATATTTGACACATGGACACCTACGACCAAGACCTTTCACATTTGACCATGACCTTGGACCTTGTGACCTTGACCTTGGTGTTAGACCTACTTTAATAATACATTAACCTGGCCTATATTTCATGTCATTTTACATATACAGCCTTGATATTTCACACATGGTCACTTCCAACCAAGATATTTCACTTTTGACCATGACCTTGGACCTTGACCTTGGAGTTTGACCTACTTTTAAAAAACTTAAACTAGGCCTATATCTGATGTCCTGTTACCTATACAGTCTCAATATTTTACACATGGACACCTCCTACCAAGACCTTTCACATTTGACCATGACCTTGGCCTGTGTGACCTTGACCTTTGATTTTTACATTCTTTTAGAAATCTTTAACCTAGCCTTTATCTTATGTCCTATTACACCTACAGCCTTGATATTTCACACATAGACACCTCCTACCAAGACCTTTCACATTTGACCATGACCTTGAATATTGCAACCTTGACCTTGGAGTTTGACCTACTTTTAAAGACTGAAACCAGGCATATATATCATGTCCTTTTACACCTACAGCCTTGATATTTCACACATGGACACCTCCAACCAAGACCTTTCACATTTGACCTTGACCTAGGCATTTGGCCTACTTTTAAAAACTTTAACCTGGCCTATGTTTCATTTTACTTTTACATATACAGCTTTGATATTTCACACATAGACACCTCCTACCAAGACCTTTTATATTTGACCATGACCTTGGACCTTGTTAACTTGACCTTGGACTTTGACCTACATCAAATGTAGGCCCTTGAGGGGGCATATATGTTTTACAAACATCTCTTGTTTCAATATTTTCTGTGCTATATTTTACACAAATTCTATCTTTGACATGGTGCCTTTTGTCGTTTGCATCAGCTTTTCAATTGCACCACCCTAAAATTTGTCATTTGGGAAAGGGTTAATTGATAATTGACCTATGGCAGCTGCGCTGTCATTTACCAAATTACTATTCCAAAAATTTAAATAGTGGCATGCCAACCTCCACATGTATATCTTTATTTGTTTCAAAAAGACAACAAAACAAGAAATATTTCATTGTCAAAAATTGTTTAGTTTGAATGTAGATTAGTCAATACGGTGTAATAACGTTTAGGTATAGCTGCATGTCTGACCATTTTAGTTTTGATCACCTCATTAGTTTTTCAAAACTCTAAATTTAATCCCATTTTCACATACATGCCCCTTTAAGGAATCAAAAATGTTTAAGAAAGATTTAACCTTTTCCTAAACAAGTGGTTTTGACATCCATTAATGGAAAGGCTAGGGAAAACATAGGAAAAACATTGAGGTGAGAGAAGAAAATTCTGATAAACAGCATTTTCTCTTTTTGCCTCAATATTTTCAGTGCTATATAAGACACATATTCTATATTTAGCGCAATTCTTTTGGTCTTCAACATCAACTTTTGAGGGGTTTATGTGTTGCAGTGGTAACGCACTGTACTTGAAACACTGGTTGCTGGTTCAACCCCGCCTCTCCAGTCTTTCAGATGACACTTTGAACTGAAATCCCATCTTCTATTATGACCCTAGCTGTTGAGTGGGACGTAAAAGTCCATTCAATCCAATCCTTTTGAATTTGTTTGTGAAAGTATGACTCTCATAATTCAAATTCCCACCATTTCAGGAATCTCTAGATGATGTAGGATCTGAACTACATGAGATGAGGAATGAGCTTCACAAACTGATGGGAGTGATTGAGAGTAAGGACCATGCCATAGAAACACTAGAAAACCAACTCAGAACATCCAAGGATCAAATCAAAGTCAAGTTAGTATCTGCTGGTCATCAATATGTCACTTCAATTCAGATTTCATTTCAAGAATTCACTGATCTGTTTGTTTACTGCCAAAATAATTAGGATTGCTAAAATTCTTTTAACTAATTGTACAGAACCGATATTCTGTGCTGTGCTTGATATATCCTTTGTTCTCTCCAATATCTATGACTAAAAGAATACAAATGCTCAAAAAAATGTATCAAAGAGAATGCTTTTGACTGGTAAATAAGCAGCAATGAAGGAATGAATACCAACACTTGACCTGCAACTCTTTCACTGCCAAATTGTATCATTTTCCAGTACCAATTTACTGGACATTGCATGACAGCCTATCAGTTTAAAAAAGTAAAAATCATTGTTTGATGAATGTTAAGTTGAAAATTTTAGGAATGATTGAGCTTAAACTTTTTTGCATAACAGCATACTTTGTAATGGGCAATCTGATGGGGCTACACTGACCTTGACCTTTAATGGCCATTGTTTTGAATTCGCCAATTGGCAACATTTGCAGTCTCTTTGGTGTTGCTGAAAAGTGACATTGGTAGTGAAAGGCTTTATTGATGCAATCAGGTTAGCTAGGTAAAACTGCATTTGTACTTTCTGATCTTCAGTTTTGCAACCTCACATGCTTAAATAGCAAATATGTTATGGGATCAGTAGATTAGAACATTGGTTGATAGAAGTTTAAATGATAGACACTGCCAGAAATTTCACAAGGTATTTGCATTTCACTGCTTTTCAACAAAAACACTTGTAACTATATATACAGCTTAAAACAAGCTGCAGATACAAGGTTTTGTTGAAAAGCGATGGTTTATTTGGTGTTTCATATCAAGAAATACATTGTGAATACTCATTTACATTACAGAGACCACAAAGTGACCGAATTACAGTCATTAGTGACAGAATTACAGGGAAAGAATGAAGATTTAGTGTAATTATATTGTTACTATTGCATATTGCTGCTTTTCTACAAAGACCTTGAAACTGCAGCTTAAAACAAGCTGCAGTTACAAGGTTTTTGTTGAATAACGACGCTATGTTACATTACAGAGACCACAAAGTGACAGAATTACAGTCACTTGTAACAGAGCTACAGGGGAAGAATGAAGATTTACACAAGAGTGTTGACGGCATGAGACATAGTGTGGAAGAGAAGCTGCTCTCACCTAGAGTACCAAGTCCCAGCCCAACAAGGTAGGTGGCGCCGTAATGTCATTCTATATCAGAGTTACAGACTAGAGGGGACCAATTTGCATTCTCAATCTTTTATTTGATTTTCAAACTATGAGATATTATTATGATTCATCATTTGGATTGTCTCACAATGACAATTTACCTTAATTTTCACAGTGGTTAACCCATGTGACTTTTGGGAAATGTTTCACACTGAAAAATTTACAACTTCAAAGAATGTTTTGTTTTATTTCTGAGCTAATACTGTACAGATTTTGACTAGATAAAGTGCAGCGTACATGCCTTTGAGAGGTCCACTCTCACTACAAACTTACTCTGTACCATATTTTGTGGTTTGAAGAAACAATGGGATTTGGTGAGGAGTGAGAAAGAACTGGTATCTCCCTATAAACATGTACAATCGACACTCGTTGTGTCGAAGTCGGAGGGGCCGTCAAAATACCTCGACATATCCGGAGTTCGACTCATCCGATTTTGTCCGGCTTCGAGATATTTGATATTTGACCGTTTTTGAAACTTATCAAGTACTAATATTATTGAAATATAGTAGGAAAAGGAAAGAAATTGCTCGTGTCGAGCAATTTCTATCCTTTTCCTACTATATTTCAATGGCTATATTCAGTTGGAAATTATTTTGTTTTGAAAAAATTATGTCAATAGCTGAGGACGGGACCAGATTTGAACTTCGACTTATGCGAAAATTCGACTTATCCGATGTCAACATAACGAGTGTCGACTGTATTTTAAATTCTAATGTACAGACTAATTGACAGATAATGTTGCTTTTGACATTAAAGCAAGGGTCCCCTCTTGTCAAAGTTCTGATACCAAATACAACAATGCTATCATATTGTTGTAGGTCACTATTTCACTGCTTAACCCTTTCCCAAACAAGACCTGGTTTTGACATCCCTAATAGAACAGGCTTGGGAAAACATTGAAACAAAAGAAGAAACTGCTGATAACCAGCAGTTTCTCCTTTTGTCTCAATATTTTCTGTGCCATGTTTTACACAAATTCTATCTTTAATAACATTTTTTTGTCAATTGTGGCAGTTTTTGAAGAGGATCGCCGTAAAAATTTGGCATTTGGGAAAGGGTTAATGGACTTCCCAACTTGTAATTGTTATTACATAGTCACATAACCTGTTCCCTATAGATATGGTATTATGTATTGTAACTTTATATTCTACAGAATATAAAATATATTGGTATGATTAAAAGGTAAAATAGGAAAAAAGAAATAATATTTGGAACAAATGGCAGATCTCTCAGATCTAAGTTTTAAATGAAAACAATATTTTCTAGATGAAAAGGTGATCTTGTGATCAGAAATAATGAGTGTGACCTTTAAATGAAACTTTGACAATTTGTATGGTGACTTGTCTAGAAAGAAAGGATATTCATGTAAAAACAATAACTGGTAAGCAGGGATCTGGGAAATAAGCCCTTTTAGCGACATTTTGCCTCTTATTGGGATACTTTTCAAAAGTTCATAATGTTGACTTCTTATTTTTTGACAGGTCTAGTTGACAGATTTGATTTGATTATTCAGAACATTGTATCCGAATTGTTTATATTAGCCCCATTAATGTAAACCTGTGAGAGTTGTTCTTTTCAGTTTACCTTTTCCTGTAAATATCAAATTCTAGGTTGAATTCTACAGACTGACCAAGTCATTTTCTCACAAACTGTAATCTCGCTTATGGCCTCTGATATTAGTTACATGCACTTTTTATGCTCCCCGAAGGGAGAGCATATAGTCGCCGCTTCGTCTGTCCATCCGTCCGTCCGTCCGTCCGTCCGTCCGTGCTATAATTCGGCAATTAGGAGTTACTGCAGTTGTCTGTTCAAGGTTTAAGAGTTTGTCAAGAATTACGAGGTTAACTCCTATTTCCCTCACCAAAATTTGTCAGTAAGTCAATTTTGGCATTAGGAACACTGTGCAGAGAGAAACTCATAATTCATGAACTGGGGCTTTTGTTCATACTATGAACAGTTAGGTAGAAGTTACCTCCCTTACATCATTGTCTCCTCTCATGCCATTTGCCACTTCCAAATTTGACTTTGCATTATGGGTATTTTTTTATAACTCCTATGGCTTGAACAGGCAACTTTGCTTTGCATTATGGGTAATTTTTGATAACTCCTAAGACTTGGACAGGCAACTTGGCCCATATCAAAGTTTTCAATATGGAGGTTTGATATCCATCTGAGATGTAATGAATAAATTGATGTGAGTACATTTAGTACATCTTACAAACCTATGTTCAAATGTTGTAGACTTGTGATAAAAAAACAATCTTAACATATCAAACATTTCATGAATGACTACACTACAAATTTGGACAGAAAAAAACACCATCTTTTGTAAGTGAAGCAGTTACCGGACATACCAAAAACCCGGATACCAAAATGTTTTATACCACCTATACAATGAAATGTGAATTTAGGTAAGATCATTGAAAGAAAGGGTAATCAGCATCAGTTGCCTCTAACTTTGGATCATAACAAATGTGTTAAATTATTCCAATATGTTAAATTTATTCTGTGCCAAATGACATTTTGGTCCTGAAACTTTAGAGAAGCTCGCAAATTTAGAGTTGAGCAATTTGAAAATGGGCCAAAACTAGTGACTGGTGTTAGCTTTGTAAATTAAACTGATGGATGCACATGTTTCAACTTAATTTTTGAGAACTTAATTCATGATGATTTCTCACCCCTAACGCTCTTCCTCCCCGTTGTAAATCTGCTGATGAGAAGCAAATGTTCGGGCTGACAGTCAGCTTCGAATATGTTTAATCATCGCAGTACAGTGGGGCCCTGATACTTACTTCACATACAAGACAAGGGGGGCATAACTTAACTTATTTTGCTGCAAATAGCTGTCCATTGATAGAAATAATAGCCAACTACTCAAAGTATTTTGGAGGGGGATTTTTCAACTTGATTTTAGGAATAAAAATGGTCTTATACAAAATAAATTTGGAAAGTTCTCTAGGTTTGCAAAATATGCATGGGGTAATTTAGACTTGCCTTTAAAAATGTAAATAAGAGCCTTTTAAATAGAAATTCATCATAATGTATTCTCCCTTTCCCAAACAAGACCTGGTTTTGACGTCCCTAATGGAAAAAGCTTGGCAAAACTTTGAGGCAAAATAAGAAACTGCTGATAACCAACTGCAGTGGCTCCTTCTTTTGTCTCAATATTTTCTGTGCTATAACGTGCACAAATCCCTTCCTTTTTAACATCAATTTTGTCCTCTACAACAGCTTTTAAATAGGACCACCCTAAAATTTTGTTATTTGGGAAAGGGTTAAGAGTAAACATTCTTTTATTTACTTTATACAATGATATTTCTAGCAATTTTGATATCCAGAATTTGAATTCGGAATGTTTTCCATTGATCTATTTTTACAATGGTGACGGGAACACCCATTACCAAACAATGACATTTTAGATCGGCCCAAATTCAAAGGTGTTGCAGACGACAATTTTAAGCAAATGAAATATAGCAAATTTTGGTCATTTGGGGTAGAAAATATTGTAGGAAATGAAGAAATTGCTTGTTACAAGCAATTTCTTCATTTTCCACAATGTTTTCCAAACCCTTTTTCTTTAGGGGAGTCAAAAGGAGTTAATGTGTGGTAATGGGTTAAACATGGTCAATATATATTAGTATACAACTTTTTCACTCCCTTATCGTGTAAATATGCACTGGTTTCAGTTTTCAATGCTATTTTCACTCTAACAGCAACATATATTGACCAATCAAAACAAAATCGGTGCAGGAAATTGCTGACCTTAAAGAATTTTTCAAGTCTAATTTTCATTTTCCATTCTAAATCAAGCACTCTTGAATTTGAGCAAATTGCTATTTTTTGTATTTGTTTTCTATCTAACAGCCTTAAAAGACACATTCTTTCCGTTTACTTAGACTATGTTGCTGCAGAATATTTAGGTGTATCTACATAATAGTAGGGTGACTTTCAAGGCTTGGTTGAAGGTGGGGTGGTCACAAAAGTACCACATTTTCTAACCTATACTAAAATGTTTGTCATATCCTGAAGTTTGTCAAACGGTAAATATCAAGTCTTGGATGTTGGTACGAGCTGAGAAATCCAAGATGGCGTCCAAGATGGCCGCCAGAATTGAAAACAAGGGGTTGCTGTATATGATTGCCTGTACTGATTTAATGTATATCTATACATCATACAAACTAGGTTTGATATCATAAACAATGTTTGGACTTTTTCATGATACATTTTACAATGGTCACAATGTCAAGGTCAAGGTCAAATTCAAGGTCAAATGTGAAAAATAGCGAAAAAATACGTCATCTACCAGTTTTCTTTTCTTATTACTCAAAAGTTTGCATAAAAAGCCAGCAATGTTATATACCAAAATAAACTACAATATATGGGCTTTAATAAATTAACATAAAGATTAAGATATCTTGTGTTTCCATGGAGATACTCAAGATGGCATCTATAGACCCCTCCTGAAAAATAATGGAAAACTGTATTTTACCAGTTACCCCCAATTTAGATATACATAATGGTCACTAAAATTAATGTCAAAGTGTTATTTTTTATATTAGTACAATACTCATATTCTAGATAAAGCTGTCATGTAAGACTAGAAAATAATCTTATTTGTTGTAAAATCCGAGATGGCATCCAATATGGCCGCCACAATGAAAACTAAATGGGCTATCATATATGATTGTTTGTTCTGACTTAATGTATATCTGTATATCAAATAATCTAGATTTATTTCATGCAGTGTGTTTGGTCTTTTTAATGATACATTTTAAAATGAAAAAAAAAAATAAAATGGTTTTAAGGTCAAGGTCAAATTTAAGGTCAATGTGAAATAAATCTGTACTTTTACATATTCTTTTGTTTTTACAGAAAATCTTGCGCAAAGATATGAAATGTTATATACCACAATAAACAACAATATAAGGCTTTTATGATTAAATGTTAAAAGGGCCAATGCCAGGGATCAGAACAACATGGACACAGTGAGAGTATGCTTTGTTATGTGGTGCATTGAATTATCTTGGGCCAAAAGAAAGGAATATACCAATTTTTTTCAATATCTATCAAGGTCCAGTTTCCCATAAATATCACTATAAATATAAAAGTTGGGTCAGTCAATAATATACAGATTTGATCTATAAGGACTTAATGAACTTCATTTGAAATTTCCTTTGACAGAAATAATCTAGCAACATATGATATGCATGTTGATTATTACATATTTTAAAGTTTTGTTTAAAGTCTGTTTTACGAACCGAGATACGCACTCAACCGACTTTACACTTTAACCCAGGATCACTGAGTCTCAAGTTGGCTGTTATTAATTGTCGCCTTCGGCAGCCACAGCAATTTTGGTTTCAACATTCCTGTGTGCCCATTTATATACCTGGGTGAAGAGGAGCAGCGTGGGGTAATTCTTTTGCTCAGAACAAAATCTGTGGCACTGGCAGAATTTGAACCCAGAACCCTTCGATTCCAAAGCCCGCGTCCTACCTCTAGACCAATGCGCCCCTGGTAATTTCTTGCATACGTTTTTTTTACCTCAGACATCCTAGCATGGCTACATTAAAGATTTGGATATGTCATGTAGCCATGGATATTTTCATGGTGGTGTCTAATCAGAAACCTTGTGAAAATGATTGAATCTCATATTGATTAAACCATGTTTCATATATGATTTGCGATATAGTCACTACAATAATATGTTAAATGTTAAGTAGGGAGGATACTCGTATTTTAACTATAACAGCTTGAAAAGTAATTACAAAACAACAGAATTCGTGACTTTTATTCAATATTTTACCACCCGGTTTATGAGTAGCCATAGTTGAACAGATAACCTGTTTAAAACATATACTTGAATGATCGTTCATGGAAAGACTCATGTGACAATACATACTAGCAAGATTATTTAATCGTCATTTATGTCTGTTGCACATACATGTATAGTACTCCTTTAAAACTCAAAGATAATCAACAAGAGGCACAGAGGGCCTAATGGGTCACCTGAATCAAATGAGCAGAAAGGCATGTATTTACAGATAAAGTATACTTATAATATCATTCCCACAAGTATATTGAAAGATATACACAGCATAGCCACTTTTAAACAGATTTTTTTCTTGTACACACTTTATAGTCCGAAGACTCTAAAAATCAAATATGAATCCAATCTATCAGCAGGTTCACGAGAAGAAGATTTTTTGATATGTACCATATTTAGGCTATCCCCTTAGTGGCCCATTATGGGGTCGCAAGGGAAGGTAACTCTGAAGCTACTTCCTATAAGAATGCATCCTACCAAGTTTGGTTGAAATCCATCCAATGGTTCAAAATAACACTAATACACTAATAACACGCCCAACCCCCACCACCTCAGCAGTGCCAATTCTTGACATTTTTTTCTTTTGTACAAACTTTGCAGTCCTTGCCCTAAAGACTCTAAATACCAAATGTGAATTCAATCCAACAGCCGGTTCATGAGAAGAATATTTTAAGATGTACCCTTTTTACACACTTTTTCGCCCCTTATGGGGCCCCAAGGTGAGATAACTCCATGATTTGTACAAATCTGAGGCGGCTTTCCATGGGGGATACTTCCTGCCAAATATGGTTGAAATCCATCCAATGGTTCTCAAGAAGAAGTCGAAAATGTTAAAAGTTAACACACGACGGATGACGCACAGCGCACGACGACGGACAAAAATGGTGGAAATCGGTCACAACGACCTTCGGTCAGGTGACATAAAATGCTGATCAAAATTGGTTGAAATGAAATAACCCAATTAGTTATACAGGTATTGCACAAAGAATCATAACAACTTTGAGTCAAATTTAAACAATAATAAAAGGGTAAACATGACTGTTTTCATGTACAGTGGTCGCAACATCGTATGGCACTTATTTATGTTTTCTTTAACATTCAATTACACTTGAACAAAACATAAACATTGTGCCATACGATGTGGCGACAACTGTAAACAGGGTTAAATTAAAAAGATGTAAAGTTGTGTAAATCACTAAATCGACATATCATGAAAACTTAAGAAATTTCCTTTTAAGCTCGGATTTGGCATTTTAAATAGATGTAAATGTCTGGTTTTGAAATAAAAGTGCTCAGACTCCTAGTTCGGTAAACTGGTGCAAAATGATGTAGCAGGAGTATAGAAGATGTCTGCATCTGGACTAAGCAAGAGTACTTGGAATAAACATGTGTTATACAAAATAACATTAGGCTTTTACAATATTTTGATTAAATCCACTACTGATGGATATGGATTAATATTCTGTCATTTAGAGCTTACTTACAGTATTATTTTGTTTAAAGCCTTGTGAGATGTCACCTTTAGGTCTACGTAAAGCTGGTCAAGAACTTTTTTGGGATATATGACTTTCACATTTGTTTGATTATTTGATACCATCAATGACAGGTTTCCAAGCTCTTGGTTTGAGTTTTAACTCTGTTCTCAAAATGAGATTGAAGATGACATTATCGGCATTTACACGTCCACTATTGCATTTAATGTAAGTCTAAAACATATTGTTAGGATCACAGAATATAGGTTGCAGTGGTGATGCAAGAGACTATAACACATCAGCGACTGCCATCTCACCTAAGATGATAGGTCAACCCACACACAATTTCATCAACATACAATTAGAGTTTATCAAACAAATCTCACATACTTGTTTGTTACCATTTCGCGAATCTCATCACACAAGCTAAGTGGTACTTGTGTATTTTCAAATGATATAACTCTCCCTGTTTCCAGCGGTACCTTTTTAAGATGTTTATCGCTTACAAACTGATAACAATCTTTTTAATCTTGCATTTCAATTTTGGTTTTATGGATCCTATTGCTGCCACTTTACTTTTAAGTGAAGGATCATAGAAGCTTTTCCTTTGTCTATGCATTATTTCACCATCTGAAATCACAATACATTCAAGAACCTTACTCCAATCAAGAAGAAGCAGATGCTTGGGACTTGAATGAAACTTCATACTGACTATATTGATTGCCAGACTGTGGCCAAAGTAGTCTTGGTTAGTCCATATACAGGTCAAGTGCTAAAACTCCTGATACACATATTTACTGAATAAGGATAGAGAGAGAGGCCTTGTGGCTATCAAGAACATTACAAAAATTGGAACTATCAACAACTTACATACAATAGTAAGGGAAGTGTTAATAAAATGTGTTGGTATTTCATATGGTATCAGTATTGGTAGTTCTTTGAACAAACTTTGAACAGAAAAGGTAAAAAAAATAAACCCTAAAATTCTGCCAGCAAATGACATAGTTTTGTTGTAAATGCTACAATGCGAGTATCACTTGCTGGTCTGGAGAGGATGCCATCCTGCAATGTAGCAGCTGTCTGACCCACTAAAGTTGAATAAATGATGGACAGTAAGACAGATCAATCAGCTCCATAACTCATGAGTCTACCAGTTACTCCACCAGAACTTCTCAGTGACTTTGTTTGTGATAGAATAGATATATATGAGCATCAATGTACGCAAAACCTAATGGATATACCATTACCTAAGATCTTTGATTGCACTAACTGTTCATGTAGCTTCTCTCAAGTAACCAGTGTGTATGTATATACGAAACTTGATAATTATCACTAATTCAGATTTTAGTAGGATGTCATGATATATTACAAATTGAAAAGAAAAATTCCATCATAATTGGTGGTCTCATAAAGTTTTAAATGGGACATGTGATTCTAGTGAATTTAGAAAATAAATGCCTAAACTGGTTAGGACGGCAAAATCGCTCTATACAGTGTATTGTGTGATATACCCACTAAAGAATTATCATCATTTTGATTTTTGTTGAAATGAACTGTGTCTCAAATTTGTTTTAATTGAAGAACTAAATTGCATATATACTGTATTTAAAGCACTTATTTTATTCTACATATTTCCTGTTGTCAAATTCTGACATTTCAAAGCTCAAAAGGCTACCGTCAACCTAAATTCAGATGGTTTTTTTTTAATCATTTTGCATGGCATATTCGATTCTATATCGGATAATATTATGGTGATACTTTAGATAGCTTTATATAGATAATGAGTATTGTGCCAATTTAGAATATAAAGATGAACGACTTCGACATTATTTGAATTACCATAATACAAATCAAATTTAAAACATGGTAAAAACAAAGATTTTTATTATTTTTCAAGGTGTCCCACAAGGTGTTTGTACACATCATTTTACAATCTCCATGACAATGCAATACATCCTATCTTAATATCAAGTTATTGAAGTTCATACACCATTGTTTATTTTAGTATATAGCTTTTTATTCAAGATTTTGTTTACAATAACAAAAAATACGTATAATAACAGATACATTCACTTTTTATGCCCCCGATAGGGAGGCATCATAAATTTGACTTGTCCGTCCGTCCGTCCGTCTGTCCGTCTGTCTGTCCGTCCGTCTGTCCGTCATTCCGTCCAAAAACTTTAACATTGGCCATAACTTCCTTATTACTTAATATAATTGTTCGCTTCATACTTTACCACAACATGCCTTGGTACATTACCTTTCTGTAGGCACATACTTTGGTGACCTTGACCCCTGGATGACCTTGACCATAGATTGGCCATAATTTAAAATCTAAGCGGTGTCGGGGGCATTGTCATCTTACAGTGACAGCTCTTGTTTCACATCTGACCTTGAATTTGACCTTGACCTTGAAAACATTTTAAGAATGTATCATAAAAAAAATCAAATACACTGCATGAAATAAAATCTGCTTTATTTGAAATACAGATATACTTTAAGTCAGTACATGTACAAACAATATGCGGCCATATTGGACGCCATCTTGGATTTTGCAACAAATAAGAATATTTTCTAGTCTTACATGACAGCTTTATCTAGAATATGAGCATTGCTAAAATATAAAGAATTAAAGTAACACTTTGACATTAATTTAAATGATCATTATGTATATCAAAATTATGGGGAAACTGGTAAAATACAGTTTTCCATTATTTTTCAGGAGGGGTCTATAGACGCCATCTTGAATATCTCCATGGAAACACAAGATATCTTAATCTTTATGTTAATTTATTAAAGCCTATATATTGTAGTTTACTTTGGTATATAACATTCCTGGCTTTTTATGCAAACTTTTGAGAAACAAGAAAAGAAAACTGGTAGATGACGTATTTTTTCGCTATTTTTCACATTTGACCTTGAATTTGACCTTGACCTTGACATTGTGACCATTGTAAAATGTATCATGAAAAAGTTCAAACATAGTATATGATTTTAAACCTAGTTTGTATGATGTATAGATATACATTAAATCAGTACAGGCAATTATATACAACAACCCCTTGTTTTCAATTCTGGCGGCCATCTTGGACGCCATCTTGGATTTCTCAGCTCGTACCAACATCCAAGACTTGATATTTACCGTTTGACAAACTTCAGGATATGACAAACATTTTGGTATAGGTTAGAAAATGTGGTACTTTTGTGACCACCTACTCCATGAAATAGGCCACTTTTTCAGCGAAAGTCACTCCACTATAAGTATTGAAACATGAGTATTTACAAATATAGCCAAAACTGCAATTGAAAAGATTAAGGCATATGGAACAATTCAGGCCCTTCAGGGCTTTCTATGTGTTAATAGGACATACTATTAATAACGTTTTTATGTCAGGAAGAAAGGAATAATAATATGGTTTCCAAATTGATCCATTTCTATTTGCCCTTACATGAATGGTTAAAATAAGTAATTGCATAGGCTCAGACTGAATCCACACTCTGATGCATAGATACGATTAATTACTATGGATACGGCGGGGAATCATGTAACACAATATTTTTGATATTTGTCAATAATTCTGTTCTGTGACCAAATTGAAAAAGCTTTGAAGCAGAGAAGGCAGGAAAGCGCCAGAGATTTGCCAAAGTATTTGTTGCCATGAAGGTAATGTTCCTTCCCATCAAGACCTTTCATTTTCGTAAATGTGGTTTTATAGTTGTTAAAAAATTAGGAAGTTAAACTGTCCATGTTTAAATGAGTTTTTTTTAAATTTTATTCTAACATTAAATAGCTAATATTGTTTATGGAAATACATGTTAAAAGCTTTTTGATAATAAGAAATTAAAAATTGTTCATGATTACAAGTTTTGATTTTAATCTATGATAAAGAGCTAATATCAGGAAAATACATGTTAAAGACTGTTTAATGATAAGAAAATAAAAATTACCCATAGTTATAAGAGTTAATTCTCATAGATGACCCAAGAGCTAATATTGATTATGGAAATACACATTAAAACTGTTTGATATTAAGAAATTAACAATTGTCCATTGAGTTAAGAGTTAATTCTCATAGATGATTTAAGAGCTAATATTGTTCATGGAATACATGTTAAAAGCTGTTTGATAATAAGAAATTAAAATTTGTCCATGGTTATAAGAGTTAATTCTCATAGATGATTTAAGATCTAATAATGTTCATGGAATCACATTAATGATAAGAAATTAAAAGTTGTCCATATTTATAAGAATTTATTCTCATAGATTATTAAAGAGCTAATATTGTTCATGGCAACACATGTTAAGAAAACTGTTTAATAGTAAGAAATTAAAAATTATCCATGCTTATAAGAGTTAATTCTCATAGACTATTAAAGAGCAAAAATTGTTCATGAAAATACATGTTAAAAACCTTTTGATAATAAGAAATTAAAAATCATCCATGGTTATAAGAGTTAAATCTCATAGATGATTTAAGAGTTAATATTGTTCATGGAAATACATGTTAAAAACTGTTTGATAATAAGAAATTAAAAATTATCTATGGTTATGAGAGTTTATCCTCATAGATAATTTAAGAGCTTATATTGTTCATGGAAATACATGTTAAAAACTGTTCGATGGTGAAAAATGAAAAAATTGTTCATGTTAATAAGAGTTAATTTTGAAATATGATTTAGAGATGTTATTTTTCATGGAAATAGATATTAATAAACCGATTGATAATAAGAAATCAAACATTGTCCATGGTTATAATAGTTAATTCTCATATATGATTTAATAGCTAAAATTCTTCATGGAAATACATGTCAAAAACGGTTTAATTATAAGAAAATAAAAAACTGTCCATGGTTATAAGAGTTAATTCACATAGATGATTCAAGAGCTAATATTGTTCATGGAAGTACACATTAGAAACTGTTCGATAATAAAAAAATAAAAATTGTCCATGGTTATAAGTGTTAACTTTAATAGATGATTTAAGAGCTAATATTGTTCGTGGCAATACATGTTAAAACTGATTGATAATAAGAAATTAAAAATTGTCCGTGGTTTTAAGAGTTAATTCTCATAGATGATTAAATAGCTAGAATTCTTCATTGATACATATGTTAAAAACGGGTTAATTATAAGAAAATAAAAATTGTCCATGGTTATGAGAGTTAATTCTCATAGATGATTTAAGAGCTAATATTGTTCATGGAACTACATTTTAAAAGCTGTTTAATAATAAGAAATTAAAAACTGTCCATGTTAATAAGAGTTAATTCTCATAGATGAATTAAGAGCTAACATTTTTCAAGGACATACATGTCAAAAGCTGTTTAATAATAATAGATTAAAAATTGTCCATGGTTATAAGATATAATTCTCATAGATGATTTAAGAGCTAATATTGTTCAAGGAAATACATGTCAAAAGCTGTTTAATAATAAGAAATTAAAAATAGTCCATGGTTATTAGTGTTAATTCTCATAGATGATTTAAGAGCTAATTTTGTTCATGGAAATACACGTTAAAAACTGTTTGATAATAAGAAATTAGAAAGTGTCCATGTTTATAAGAGTTAATTATCATATATTTGATTTGATTCATTGGATTTTTTATGCCGTTTTCAACTACTAAGGTCATATCGCGGCGGCTGGAACACCTAACCATGGATTCCTGTCATTTATCATACCACAACACCCTTACCAAGCCTCCAGCTGCTACCCCACATAGGTTCACGATATCAAACCATTGATGGGTGACAATTTTGTCAGAAGGGTATTTGCCGTGGCCAGGTATCGAACCCGGGACCTCTCGTATGAGAGGCAGATAATACTAATATATGATTAAAGAGCTCGTATATGAGCTTTTGTTTATGGAAATACATGTTAAAAGCTGTTTAATAATAATTAAGCTTATCCATGTTTACGAGGGATGATCCAAAAGTTCGTACACTGGGCTAATAAAACTAAAGGAGTGTTGACTATCAAAACAAAAATTGTACAGTTTTTTTTAATTTAACATCTGTACAATAAAAGTTATTGCCCAGTGACGTCAGCTTAACGCGATCATGACCACTTCTATTTAAAGTGCCTATTTACTCTCACACAATTCAGTGTCCGAGGTATAAATGTGCGGCAAGTGTTATCATAAGATTTTAGAATCGAAATGTTGATCCATTCTCTATCTGGCTGTTTTAAGATCGATCTACTATCAAAGCAGAACCTTCCTATGGTAACACAGTTTACGGTGGCTAGAACCTTTTTGTTAAGCTTTAAAATTTTCATACTATCTATAGATAATGAACTATATTATTACCAAATTATATACTGATCAAGCTAGTGATAAGGAAGTTATGGGTATATTGTACAATTTTTTTGATCATCCCTCGTATAAGAGTTGATTTTCATAGATGATTAAAGAGCTAATATTGTTCATGGAAATACATGTTAAAAGGTGTTTGATAATAAGAAAAAAAGATTGTCCATGGCTATAAAGAGTTAATTCTCATAGATGATGAAAGAGCTAATATTGTTCATGGAAATACATGTTAAAAACTGTTTGAAAATGATAAGAAATTAAACACTGTCCATGTTTATCAGAGTTAATTCTCACAGATAATGAAAGAGCTAATATTATTGATAGAAATGCGAGTTGATGGATGTTCAAAGTTTAGGAGTTAAAATTGTTCATGATTTTAAGAGTTTAAAAATTTTACATGTAAATCATATGATTTAAGAGCTAAAATTGTTCAAAGAAATGTGAGTTGATGGATGTTCTATGTTTAGGAAATAAAATTGTCCATGACTTTAAGAGTTAAATTTTACATATAAATCATATCGTCCCTTGATTGCCAGAAGGGGCTATCAGTACTTTTCATAGTTTTGAGAAAAACGCGTTTAAAGTTTTGAAAGCTTGTTTAAAGTCGGGTTTTTAATGGTCAAATACCATGTTTGGCCAATGGGTAGGACATGATAGCCACTATACACATATATATTATCAACCTTCATTTCCAATGATTTACGCCTTTTTTGGTCAAAAAACGCTGATAGCCCCTTCTGGCTGCCGGAAAAAAAATACAAAATAGAGAGGATATGTTTCTGCCAAAAGGAGTCAACAGCAAGACATGTATCAGAGCTTCAGATTGACAGTGGGCCCGTGCCATTTGACACACTGATTGCAAATATGGCCCATCACTTTTCAACTCCAGGGGCCAAGTGGCCCAAGCTTTTACAAATTTTTTATATCACTATGTTTATTTTCGTTGCTATGGCCCATCATTTCCAAAAATGACCCATCAATTTCCCTGCCATGGGTCATTTCGACCCACCACTCTTCAAATAAATCTGAAGCTCTGATGTATTGTTCTAGAATCATTTATTCTCATAATTAATATATTTTTGCACATTTTACTGATTGTTTATGCTTTCATCAAACCACCATGATATATTTCCGTCTTTTTAGCAACTGATATTGAGAGTTTCTCCTTATATTCATTGGCAGAATTTCAGAGGGTCTTCCGCAGTCTTTTTCACCACAGTACAAATAAATTCTGGATAAGCCTACTGTACATGTATTTGTATATATCTAGCAAATATAACGAAATATTTCATCTTGATGGCTTCTTTGCACTTTCAACACATTGACCTTGTGCTAGTTTATTCTACTGCCATCAGCGCACGTTTTAACACTTTCAATAAAAAAAAAGTTGCCAGTGACAGTCCATAAAGATGCATCGACCCCACTACACAGCTTTATGTAAATCAGTGTAATGTCTTTACAGCTAAAAAAAAGTACACGCACAGCTAATTGTCTTCAAAATGGTCACCAAATAAAGAGAAGTTTATGCATTTCGTTTCAAAGCTGATTGTAATGCATTTTTGTAATTATGATAATTAGTTACAAAAAATTTGAATAGAAGAAATTGCTCAAAAAGAGCAATTTCTTCTTTTCTCGTTATGTTTTTATTCACAGTCCTTTGCATAAATATTGTGTTTCAAGTTTTATCGAGTCTTATTTAATTCGCCAATGCAGATTCAAACTATTGTGCGGAGAACCCTGACACACTGTATGGGTTATAACGTCTGACCATTTAAAATATTTTAAGCTGATTTGATTTTCAACCAGATCAAAAGCCTACATTCTGGCATATTAATTGGGCATCGAATATGATACTTGCATCACCAATTAGTCTTGTTTGATTATTGCCTGTTCTTTTCTAAAAGTATGTTCTTTGACTATTCTGAAGTTTCTATCCGAAATAGGCAAAAACCAGGCTGCCAGAAGGGGCTATCAGAAAAATGAAACTCATTTCTTTCTATTCTAAGGAGTTTGTTGAGACAAAATCCTATATATTTAGTTAAATATATTACTTTTCGTTAATGCAATATTTACATATAGCATGTATACAGACAGTAAAAAATGCTTCATTGATAGAAAGTGCTGATTAACAACACAAATAACATTATAAATCCACTTACCTTTTCACATAATAATAGTTTTAGAATATTCCGATTTTCTTAACATTTATTTCGCACTGTAGATCTATTTAAAACTACTGGGATTATTCCACTAATTAAGTTAATTGTCATGAGAAATACACACAATGCCCTTCTTTGCTTACATTAAACGTTTCCAAAAAGCTAAACTTTATGGCGGTTAGAATTTAAAGTAGACGAAAAATTAAAGTTAAAAAATCAAACCTTGACAACATTATAGCATGGGAATTTTCAGACAAACGGATAAAATGTCGATTATGGGCATCTTCTTTTTTCCCTCAATGTTTCAAAAGCTTTTCTATAAGGACCCCCAAAACCAGGTCTTGTTTAGGAAAGGGTTATGGGACAATTAGGAAGATAAAATGACCGGCTAATTGCTTACATGAGTCCATTTATCAGTAGTGGGCTATGCTGATAGACCCTTCTGGCAGCCTAGCTGGTGTTGATAGCCCCTTCTGGTGGGAAACAATCTGGCTAGTTGCTGATAGACCCTAATCATGTTTTGCATTTTTTTATTATTTGTAATTGGAATATCAGTACCAAAATTTTTCCATAGGTAGAAATCACTCCACTGACTTAAAAACTTGACAAAATGTCATTTTCGCCCAAAAGTGCTGATAGCCCCTTCTGGCAATCAAGGGACGATATGATTTAAGAGCTAAAATTGTGCATAGAAATGCGAGTTGATGGATGTCCAATGTTTAGGAGTTAAAATTGTTCATGACTTTAAGAGTTAGATATTGCATGTAAATCATTTGATTTAAGAGCTGAAATTGTTCACAGAAATGCGAGTTGATGGATGTTCAATATTTAGGAGTTAAAATTTTTCATGACTTTAAGAGTTAATATATTATGTAAATCATATGATTTCGGAGCTAATACTGTTCATAGAAATGCGAGTTGATAGATGTTCAATATTTAGGAGTTATGATTGTTCATGAAATTAAGAGCTAATATTGTTCATAGAAATGCGAGTTGATGAATGTTCAATATTTAGGAGTTATGATTGTTCATGAAATTAAGAGCTAATATTGTTCATAGAAATGCGAGTTGATGGATGTTCAATGTTTAGAAGTTAAAAGTGTCCATGGTTATAGGAGTTATTTTAAATTGTTACTCAATATTTATGAGTTAATATTGTTCAATGTTCATGACTTTAATAGTTTATTTAATCTTTTGAGTAAAGAGCTAATATAGTTATTGGAAACGTTTGTAGCAATAATTAGGAATCAATATATGATTTATTCCTAGTTAATCAAGAACTTAGATTATGTACATTTGTTTTTGATAATCTTTACCTTAGTTAATGCTTTACATTTAACAAACATTTTGGAATGATCCAATTATAACAGTTTGTGTACAATATAGCATAGAAAATATTTAGGCAAAATATCAAAAATGGTTTATACACACATTTCTTTTGCATCATTGTTTCCACAAACATTCTTAATTGTATTTCAAAATTATGAAAATGTGCCTTTTTATGGGAAAGAGTTGGATAAAAACGTGATGAAACACGTCACGGAATTTTCAAATATTGCAAGGGAATTTTTCTGTTGACTCGTTGCAAGCCTGTATAGTAGAGTGAGTTTATTACTGATTAATTGTAAAGATGTGGTTTTGTACAACGAAGGTGTCAATTGACTAGACTAAAGTGTGCTATGCTGTTATACCTAGGCAAGTTTACATCACAACATAGGGATCATCATTCAATTTTCCACATAAGTATAGTGGTCCCATGATATACTGATTCCAGGAAAACAATAAAGACCACACACATTTACTAAGTATATGCCGAGTCAAAAAAGAAAGTGTGCACAGAACATTACTGGATTTACTAGCTTAAATTTGAATATTGATTTTATAATATTGGTATCAAATTAAAGATAATTCAATTCAATTCAATTCGTGTGAAATCTGCCAAGTTTACCAAGACGTGAGCCCGTCCATAGGTCACACATACTCAGTTCAAGTCTGAAATTCTAAATGTTATGTGATTTAACCAGATGTTGAAAATGTCGAAATGTTGCAGATATTGTGCATACCTTTAACACTAATTACATAAGCATAAGAAGTAATCCGAAATGGTTGGCGGGGGGGGGGGGGGGGGGGGCAATATATTGAGATATTGAGATTAGGTAACGTGACGTCATGTATGCGGTTATAACATCAACGTAATTTTTTCTGCGTTCCCATGACATTGATGTTCCCGCGCATTATCGTTCGGGTGACGCTAATGTGACGTCACCAAACTAGCGGTTATAACGTTAATGTTGGGTTTTCTGCGTTCCCGAGACATTTTTGTTCCAACGCACTATCAGACGTCGTGTAAGCTTTTTCAAAAAACCTTGTTTCAGGCGTGGGCCAAAGCAGCTACCCTCGTCCATGCATTTGAAAAACTGAACATACATTACATGCAATACACGTTTGTCGAATGGCGATGATAAAAAATTATCTCGCAGAGGCAACTGTGTTTCTTAGATTGATATTGTTTGTATTTTACCAGTTTGTAATTCAGTTTCTTAAGTGTTAGAAAGGACAACAAGGTAGGCCTTGTCCCATTGTTGTTTTTCATCAGTAGAGGAATTGAGCAGACAGCTTTTCGTCCGTATTTATTTAGGCTTTGTCTACTTTCATATTATTAACAAGATGATTTGTAGGTGTGTCTCCATATAATTAAATAACATGTTTTTATGAATTAAAAGGTTGTGTAAACATCATTTTATCTTGGGACCACTATACATTACAGGATTTGTTAGGTGCAAAATACTGATTGGTCTCCTTTTTTTAATGAAGAAGTACTTATTTGTGGTCAAATTTTGATTTAGGGATGAATCTGATGACTATATAATGATTATTTGCTAAATACAATATTGAAAGTTCCCTTAGTATTAGACTTTGAAATAATACTAATATTTTGGACAGATGAAGTTATTATACATTCACAATTAAACGAGAATCGATACGGTTGTTTTGGTTTATTCTTAGGTAGAATAGTTACTTTTACCTATGTAAAATTAAAGCGAAACAAAGGTAACTATTCTCGTTTAATTTTGAATCGATTATAAAAGGAGTTAATTAAGAGGGGAATTGTTCGCAGCATTATGAGTTAAAGCTCGTTGTTTGAACTCGATAAACCCATAATTGTTAAATGTTAGAACAAAAAGAAAAATCAGTTCGTAATTAGGAGTTACTAAACTCATAATTCCATTAACTCCTAATTGTCAAATGTGAGTATGTCCGTCCGTCCGTCCGTCCGTCCGTCCGTCCGAAGCGATTTCTCCATAACCCTTGGGCCAAATCAAATGAAACTTACTATGTGAACTCCCTATGACAAAATGCCGATGTACTTTTCCCGGTTTTTGGATTTGAGGCCTCGTCATGGGAAAAGGGGACTTAGGGTTAAATATAGTTTTTCTCTAATTTCTCCTAGTCTAATGGTCAGAATTTGATGAAATTTCATATTTGAGTAGCAAATCAGATGCCCTTGACAATAAACTATTTAAAATTTGCGTATACAAAATATGTCATGGAAAAAGGGGGCTTAACATTTGTTAGCTTTATATTAGCTCTGCATGGCATAAATTTATTGTGACAATGCCTTATTCGGGGAGCATTGTCCGTCTCTGACGGCTCTTGTTATCAAAGACAATGATCTAATATTCTAAATGCGTTTCCTCTATAGTCAAATTCGTTTTCGATGTTAATGTTACAGTCAATTGGTGAGAAGGGTAAATCCAGACTTCAAAGAATAGTTCCTAAAGGACAATGCGCACCTCGGTATATGAAATAAGAACAAATTATGAACATGATGTCGCTAAGTAGGTAAGAGGCTAGCGCCTCTTACCTATACTTAGTCTACAAGAACACCATGTTTTCAAATCAGCTTGTTTTGAAAGTGGAGTCTTTTTAAGGCCCTGTCTCCTCTCATACTCTACAAGTAGTGAAACAGTTTTCAATGAAGTTCATGTATCTTGTTTAGACAACATGCAGGCTATACTGGTGGCTTCAAATGCCATATAAGGCTGTGGCCTTAAGGCAGTTGGTAGGGCATCTGCATCTCACTCGCCAGGTCACGGGTTCGATACCCAGCCTCGGCTAATATCCTTTCTGACAGAAATGTCACCCACCAATGGTTTGATATCGTTAACCTATGTGGGTGAGTAGCTTGAGGTTCGGTTAGGGTGTTGTGGTAGTACTGGTATGAGAAACAACAGGAACCCATGGTTAGGTGCCCCAGCCACAATATGACTATAGCAGTTGGAAAAGGTGTAAAACCGCAATAAAACAAATCAAATGCCATATTAGCTCGATCTAACAGATCCTAGCTTGAATTAATATTTTGGAATATTTTTGTAGCCTGTTTTGTTTTCATTGAAAATATCAAACTTCTATATCTATAGGTTTTCAATTATCAGAAAGCCTTTTTCCCAATGACAAGTACAATTCATATCTTCAGACAATAGAACAACAATTTTAGTCTGGAATTACAGGTTCAATCTATTTGTTTGTCAGCCAGTTGTTTTGTTGATAAACCTTGAATAGTTTTATTTATTGGAAAGCAGTCTGTAGGTATTTAAGTCTAACCACAATAGATGAACTTTAGATAAACCATATATCAGCATTTCAGAAATTCTTATTAACAAGTACTCAAAGTTTAAACAGTGGTACGAGTGGTACATGAACTGTTTTGATGTACAAGTAAATTTGTTGTCAAGGTTGCTACCTGCATTGTTTTAGGTAAACAAGACATAGTTCCCATAAATACACCTATGTTTATGAACTTGTAAAAGAGGGTAATGTTTTTTGTGCCAAGAATTAATTGAGGGTCAGGCTATTATTTTGAAGGGCAACAATTTAATAACTAATTCCATGGCAATTATTTTAGGAAATCACCATCGCCAAGTTCCAGATCGTCACGGATACCAAGGTTATATTGCAACAATTTTTGCCATTTTTGGTTGTTTTTATACTTTAAATGTTTTTATATCTCTCTTTTAGAGAGTTTCAGGGGTTATCACTCCGCACTTCCATTCAATTCCATCATCCATTCCATCATACATAATCATCCTGGGGACATATTCACCAACAATTCTAAATTGATTGTCTAAATCAGATCCAAATTACATTACAAGCCATCTGATTGGACGAGATGTATGTCTCATACAGCCAATCGAATGGGTTGTTGTTTAATTTTAAAGGTAAATTTGGAATTAGACTGGTTGTTGAATGCCATCCCTGATTCTTGTCATGCTGATCAAAATGATATAGAAAATTATATACTTTACCACACAAGATATAGGTTTAT
The DNA here is from genome assembly GCA_963680895.1 of Fragum sueziense. Classification (NCBI taxonomy): domain Eukaryota; kingdom Metazoa; phylum Mollusca; class Bivalvia; order Cardiida; family Cardiidae; genus Fragum; species Fragum sueziense. The sequence goes on from CAVMGG010000435.1 coordinate 24,395, forward strand.
GTCTCCAATAGAAAATCCTTTGGTAAACATCAATGGAGAAGAAGAAAATGCTGATGATCAGCCTAATATCTCCTTTTCCTTCAATGCTCTGATATTCAAATATCCTACTTTTGGTTACATTAATCTTGTCATTTGAGAAATTTCAGAACATACACAATTACTTTATTGTTTTCAAAAGGGTTTTTAAAGATGAAAAAAATGATGGTATACCTTAGATATTCTTAAGAGTACTGTTTTGCTTGATGGTTTGCAAATTCCCAAACAACAAAAACATTGAATGACTCAATATGAAATATGTTGTTTCCTGATTGCTACATGTATATATCACTGCTTTTCAACAAAAACCTGGTAACTGCAGCTTCAAACAAGCTGCAGTTATTAGGTTTTTGATGAAAAGCAATACATGTACTATATATTGAGATCAGCATGGCAATGGTCACACCAAAACACCATCCATAATGTCTGACTTCTGCAAAATTAATTAAAACTATTGAGATATAATACAGTTGAGAACATCATGAAATTGACATTCTGAGTGGAATGGGAATGTTTTATGAGCGAATGAACGGATGAATGGAATGAGCGTTTTGAATGATTTTGTGTATCTAAAAAATCGATAACGCGCCCACGATAACCTTTCAACCAATCAAACGTGATCTTAAGATAGTAACAGCTCTATATCAGAAATTTACCAATATTATAGGTATGAAGGTTTATCGATAATACGCCCACGATAATATTTCAGCCAATGAAATGCCTTCTTTTTATAACAACCAATTAAACCTGTGAGCGTTTTTAACGTTCATTGAGCGCTATGAATGGTTTTGTGAGCGGAATGAATGAACGTTTGAATTGAATGATTTTGATCGGAATGGAATGGAATTAATGTCAATTTCATGATGTTCTCAACTGTACATCTATCTATAATGAAATAACTTTTCTTATAAACCAAATATCCAAACCTAACAAATCTTAACTATTTCTAAGTTTTGAGTATAAACATTTAATCATTTAGCCATCTGTTTGACTGTACTCTCTATGTACAGAGTATATTGCTCGATATGATAAATTCAAATTTGAACTATTTAACGATTTTGTGTATCACAGTTATATTTGACATCGTCCAATATGTCTGTAGAATAAACGATCATTGTCTAGCGCACACATCCATACAATGATATCAGAGCAATCGAATTTGCTTGCATATTAATGCAAGCAAATTGCCCTTATAATTGTCTATGGATACTGCTATTTTTTACCATTGACAGTAAATTTAAGTTTCGGCCAATGAAAATTTGTATCGGATTGTTATGAACTTTACATCCAACGATTTGATAATGAAGCCCAGAGATAAGACGCAATTTGTTTTCATAAATACAGAAGTTGATTGTTTCGTAATAAAAGCATGACCAATGGATAGAGATTAGCATGACTGCAGTAGTTCTTGATTTATCTCTACTTTTTAAAGATAATGTTCTCTCAACAATCATTGGGCGGTATCATTATGAGAATCATGGTATTTAGATTACAAAGTACAGATCAAGAAATGTACTTTTCTGAAGAAAAATCTTAAAATTGTCTGTAATATGGTAATAAATTTTGTTTTGCCTGCATCAATAAAAGTTTTAGTATTGTTTATATGAAGTACTCTAGAAATCACATTGAATTATCTCGTTACCAGACAACAGAATTCTAAACTGGTCCAATTGCAAAGATGTTGCAGACAACTATTACTATTCAAGTGAATGGAATTTTACATTTTTGGGTCTTTATGGCTAGAAGCAAGCGATTTCTTCAATTCCAATAGTGTTTCGAAAGCCTTACCTCGATTGGCCCAAAAGACAACAATATGTGGTACTGGGTTATGAAATGTCTCCTTAATCTTACCATTTAAACAGACAATTTAAATGTTAAACATTTCCAGCTAATTTGATAAAAAAGAAGACTGCCAAAATTGTGATTTGTTCCTTGTAAGAATAGTATTAGCTGCAAAGTAAGCCCTCTCCAACATTCTTTGACTTTTTTCCTTGCCATTTTATAAATTATTGCTGATAAAACTAATAACTATGTTACTGTTCAAGACCTGGCATGCAATTTGTACCAGTCTAATATTGTATTGTCTTGGAGAAGGTTTCAGACTTTCTATATTTAAATGGTCTTATCAAATGACTTGTCACATTTGTACCTCAGGTGTGTTCATGATTAATAAATGATGCCCATGTCTGCCCACTTACAGATATCAAAATGCCAACATCCTTTATAACTTGTTCTCCTCTTATTCCTGTTAAACCTTAAGTACTTAACATTTACTTATCTTCTTTGATGCCTAGATTCATTTCAATCGAGCTGTTATTATCTTTCGTTGCTTGTGTTTCATACTTTTTAGAGGATGATCTCTCTCCTTATTCTATAATGTTTTTGAAGAAAAGAAACGGAACAACAACATTTTACTTATAAATTAAACATTAAGTTCACCATACATATCATCTCATCTATTTCATGGTTCATTAGCACTGGAATTACTTTGAGGGATATTTTCACAATGAAATTGCACAATGAAATTAAATGCTGAATATATATGTTGCCCTTATGTTTATAGATCTAATGGCTTATAGTTTTTGCCATGTCTGTCTGTATTTCTCTGAATGTCCATAAAATAATAAGATTAATCTGTTCCCAAATAATACCTAGTTTTGGTGGCCCTATAAATGAAAAGGCTCTGTAAAACATTGATGCAAAACATGAAAATGCTGATTACCAGCATTTTCTCCTTTTACCTCAGTATTTTCTTTCTAGATTACATACACACATTTAAACCTTATCAGCATCCAATTTGTCATTTGTGCATCTTTTAATTTGTATCCATCCAATGTTTTGCCATTTTGGATAGGGCTTACCCCCTTTACCGGTTGGCAAAATTTTAGGGTGAGGCATATTCAAAGATTTTCTAATAGGGACAGCAAAACCTGGTCTTGTTTGGGAAGGAGTTGAATATTTATTGCACCAAATTGTGTAACTATTAATGGTGGTGTCTGTCTTCACTATGTTGTGATAGGGCTTTCGATCATTAAGCTGCATAATTATTCTAAATGACATTATTCTTTAACTCTCTAAAATACTTCAAATGATCAAACTCATCTGTTATTGTCAAATATTATGGTTTGGAAAACATGATAAGGACAGGTTAGGTTGCTGTTTAGTTAAAGAAATGTCAAGATTTCCCTACCTCCGGTATATTGTGTGATAAAGAATATTGTGCTGAAAAATAGAAAAACTGATATAATTTGATGCTTTTACTGTCCTCTTCAGAAAATGGACCTCACGGTAAATAAAAAATATCAGACAATTTCATCGTAGATATGTTTTGATTTATAGATTATTCATATTTTATTTTAGAACTTAATTTTTTTATCAATAGCCATTTGTATGCGGTGTCAGATTATTTTGTTGTAAAAGATTCTTGGGATATCCACGTTTCTCCAGTTTTCACATGGAGTTGTTCATAAAAATTTGGCTGAGTGTAGAAGAATAATTTTCAAATCATTACTATTCAATTAACCCTTTCCCAAACAAGACCTGGTTTTAACGTCCCTATCAGAAAAGACTAGGGAAAACATTGAAACAAAAGAAGAAACTGCTGACAACCAGCAGTTTCTCCTTTTATCTCAATATTTTCTGTGCCATATTTTACACAAATCATATCTTTAATAACATCGATTTTGTCATTTGTGGCAGTTTTTGAAGTGGATCACCCTAAAATTTTGCCCTTTGGGAAAGGGTTAAACACCAATCCATTCCTGTAATTCAGCTGATAGAGAGGTTTCAGTACTCAAATAGAGACCTTAAGGTTCTCCAGTCATCAAAAAAGACTTTTCCAATTGGATACAGTTATATATCAAAAAATCAAATAGAATAGAAATATTAGATGCACCTGAAATTTACTGTGTAGATGTTTAATATCATTACTAATGCCTAGATTCTCTTTATCAAATTAGTTTGTGGTATCTTCCTCTTGAAATATTTTTAGGGAGGAGGACCTTTTTAAAGCAATGTTATTTTATTTTATATTCAGTCAAAATTAAGCAAACTAGGGTATTTTATCTGTATAATTTATCCAAAATAAAAACTACTTTAGAATCTATGACAGACTTTAATAATCATAACATTATGTTATAATCAGATAATCTGATGAAAACAATTGCTGAAAATTGTATTAGAAATAATTTTAAAAGATGTGCAATTTTGTATATTTTTCAGGAAAATAGACGATGGTAAAGAATCAGCAGGTATGTTGTGCATTCAGAGCTAGGGATGGGAGGGTGTATTGGTTTTTCAAAATGATTTTTTTCATTTATTGCTTATCAAACCCCATGTTATGGGTACTCATTTGAATTGTCTCACTGAGACAATTCAAATGAGTACACACAACATAGGGTTAGGATGTGAAATAAGTAATTTAGAATGCCTTCACCCCTTCCTATCTGTTGCTTTGTACATTGTTATTTTACAGTCTACAGTAAATAAAGCATGGCAAGATATCATGTGACACAACAACAACTGTCACAGAGAATCTTTAATAAATCAGTTATTGTTGTGTCATGATAATAAAAAGCCATGCTATCTTAGTGTTTGTGCCTCGATCTGTCTGTTTGTTTGTCTGTCTGAATAATACAATACAGTTGACACTCGTTGTAAGTCGAATTTCCACTTAAGTCGATAGGAAAGTCTGGTCCTATCCTCACAAATGGATAACAAAAAAATTACAGAAATGATTTCGTTATGATTATGGCCATTGAAATTTAGTAGGTAAAGGATAGAAATTGCTCATTTCGTGCAATTTCTTTCCTTTTTCTACTATATTTCAATTATACACACACTTGATGAGCAACAATTATTATTAAATGGCATTTAGTTCAAAACAGAACAAAATCGGATGAGTCTAACTCCGGATTTGTCGAGGTATTTTGAAGGCTCCCTCGGACTTCGACACAACGGGAGTCAACTGTATTTAACAACATGCACATCATCTGCAAGCAAAATTGAATTATTACCACAACTGTAGATAAATGTAAGGGATCTGTTAAAAGGGCCATTATATGGCATTTTTAGCTCGACTTTTCGAAGAAAATGAGAGCTTATACTGTCACGTCGGCGGCGGCGTTGCAACCAAGGTTAAAGTTTTTTCAAACATCAATAACTTCCATACTTTCAAAGGGATTCAACTCAAACTTGGAATACTTATTCACCATCACACCCTCTACCTTACTACCAGGGCCCATGACCCCCAGGCTCCACTATATTTGGAGTTATGCCCCCTTTATACTAAGCAACTTAGAAAGTCGAGCGCGCTGTCTTCGGACAGCTCTTGTATAAAAACGTTGATCCAGATAATTTTGAACCTGAATACATGATCTGATCATGATCCATGCTGCTCTACAGGTAGAAAATGAAGCAATGGATTTTGATCAGATTGTTGGTATTTGTAGGCTGTTCTGGATCTATGTCAATCTGTAATACCATTAGTGCCTTTTTTCCAGATCATTACTCAAATATAAATGGTATGGAAATAAGGATTTCTCTTAGTTCAACATTACCAAAATTTGACAAAAATATCCATTGTATGTATTAACCCTTTCCCAAACAAAACCTGGTTTTGACGTCCCTATTGGAAAAGGCTTGGGAAAACATTGAGGCAAAAGAAGAAAATGCTGATAATCAGCATTTTCTCCTTTTGCCTCAATATTTTCTGAGACAAAATACATGTATACACAATTTCTATATGAATTTATACTAATTTTTTCCTCTGAAACAGCTTTTACATTGGAAAAGTCTAAATTTTTGCCGTTTGGGAAATGGTAAAATTGAAATATGTTAGTTGGGTAAATTGCCTCGGTGCAAGCCTTACCTGAACGAAGATGATGTGCAGTTTTAGCTCTTTGAAAATGCACATTAACTTTGTTCAGATGAGACTTGTTCTGAATTTTGTTGATTGACAAGAATATGGTGATGTCATGCTTCTTGAGTTTCTAAAGAGGTCCTCTTTATCTTCTTCTTCTGCTCATTTGTAGAGATGCAATATTCATGGGATTCATGCAATATTTTCTTTTTTAGTATGTATGAAACATAATTATATGCCTTGTTTTATATCATCTTTATTTAGTAAAATAATTAAACTGAAAGATATGTTTATACAATTATGTTGACAAATTGTTATAAAATGCTTCAAACATATTCCAGGTTACAGAATGTTTTAACCATATATTATGATATATGCCTAGATTGTTTGTAATATTCTTATTGGTATTATTCTATACCTGTGTTTGATGTACTACGTATTGTTATTATTATTACACATGTTTGACATACTATTGGTATTGTTGAAGGTAAAGCCTCACTTTTGGGTTCCCGACGCTCCAGAAGCCAGGTATGTCATCGTTACTGGCCAGAATGTTTTCTCAACACTGATTTTATATACTTAATGTGGCTATTTAAATTAATTTGATTGAATTCAGACCTAACTTTCTCTGATAATGAGGACTGATCTATTAAGATTAAGGTCACTTACTAGTTTGGAAATTATTTCAAGGCTTACTCCATCTTAGTATTCATTCTGACCTAGATACAGGAAACAACAGACTAAAATATTGTCCTTAACTCAAGACGGTGCTACATCGTTTTTGTGTCAAAACAAGTCAGTGATTTTGTGTAGGTAGCATATCCCTGCATTCCAACGAAAACCTTGTAACTGCAGCTTAAAACAAGCTGCAGTTACAAGGTTTTCGTGGAAAAGGGACGATATTTATGCCTGTCTGTGACAGTTCAACAGAGAAAAAATACTGGCAAACAAGGAAAGGCCAAGGTAAAATTGCATCATGCACCATTTGCCTGTGATCAGAATTAATCTCCATAAAATGTCTCTTGTGGTTTACTTACTCTTTCCCGAACAAGTCCTGGTTTTGATGTCTCTGGTGAAAAAGACCTTTAGAGATCAATAAAAGAAAAGTAGCAAATGCTGATCACCAGCATTTTCTCCTGTACCTCAATGTATTCTTGTTTTCACATGTAAATTCTTGTTATCCTGTTACAGACATAATGTCATCTGCATCTCCTTTGAATTTTGACATAGTCTAAAATTTCTTGTTTGGGAAAGGGTTAAGCTGAACATGGACATTTAAAATTATTTAAGGGAAATGTCAGACAGCACGTTTTTATAGGTTTCACACCTGAACCGTATTGAAATATCTTTACAGCCATTAGTCACTCAAAATTCCTTTACCGAACAATATGATTTTTCTACAGATTCTTATGAACTCCAAATTTTATTGTATTTTTTACTTTTATAACTAATGGTAAAGATCTTTTCAAAATTTAAGTGAGTAACAGTAATTTCATTGGATTCTTTTTATTATTTAACCCATTTCCCTATAATGACAGAATAAAGGCTTTCGAAAACATTGTAGAAAATGAAAAAATTGCATGTCACAAGCAATTTCTTCATTTTCCACATTGTTTTATACCAAGAAAGACCAAGAATATGAATTTTATTCCTCAGCCTTTTTCTTGAGGAGAGCAAAAAAGCGTCAGATTCAATATTTGGGAATGGGCTAAGCCTACAATTAGGACCAAAAAGTAACGTAGATATTTGCTTTATGCTGTTACAGGACAGGGGAAGTGACATCATGAAGCGTCTTAAACCCGCTGAAACTTTGTATAAACAAAAATATGAGTCGCAAACTCAAACCTCTTTATCGTCCCTGGACTCGGATAAGTCTGAAGGTATTGAAGTTATTCCAGGGCAATACGGATCTAAATTTATTTCTAGTACGTAAGTTAGTTGGTCTAAACACCCGGAGTTGTTGTTACTGGTCTTAAAGGGACATAACGGAAAAAAGAGTTATTTTGTTACTTTATGAATGATTGATTAGCCACAAAAATGCTGTTTGTTTTTCTGTTGAATTGTGATTAATTTTTGGGAAAAGTGCAAGGAGTTTCAAGAAAAGTCATAAATTTTTACCTGAAGCGGGGCTAAATTTGCCATATTCCATCCAATTATGCACAATCCCCACCATGACACAAGCTTTTTGGTTGTGGTAACAATAATTTTGATGATTTTGACATTTGCACTATCTCTGAATAAGAACTGATTGAAAAAAACTCATCTAGAAGAGGGTAAATTAATTACAAATACATACAGAAGGAATTATAATATTAGATGTATAGCTTGAGATAAATAACCTGTCAGAGCATCTCTAGCTTATAGCTAGGAATGCTCTGCCAGGACATTTATCATTAGCTATAGCCGAATTATTCATCAAACTATTCGAGTACAAAACAATAGTTATGTCCCTTGAGACGGTATAGTTCCAGTTTACAGTGGTGTGGCTCCCAGCTAACAGCTTCACTATGACAACCGGTATGTGACCTTGACCTAGATTTAGAAGGTCAAGGTCAACCTCATTGTAGATCCAAAACAACCTTCACCTTCATCTACTGACCTTCACAGATCAGATCATTAAACTAACATGTCATTAACCCATTACCAGATGGCTAAGTTGTAGTCTGGTCTATTTCAAAGATATTGACGACAACAAACAAATGACATTGTACATTTCTGGGTCTTTCTTGGTAGAAAGCATTGAGGGAAATGAAGAAATTGCTTGTGACAAGCGATTTCTTCATTTTCCACAATGTTTTCCAAAGCCTTTATCTTTTTGGGCACCGAGAGATGTTATCATGTGGTAATGGGTATAAGTTAAAGTATGATTCCCTAGTTGTGTTGAAATAGATTCACATTATAAGAAATTCCGTTTTCACAAATCACTTGCTCATGATCCGAATTCACGAATAAATGTCATCAACTATCATAGTCATCTATCTCAACAGTCAAGTTATAATCTGCAACCTGTTCATTTAAAGCTTTAAATTATGCATTTAAAAAATCTAAGCTTACTGAAAGGTTTATATTATTAACTAGGTGGCTTTAAGGTACACTCCCTGTAATGCAGGCCTGTAGGAAGCAAATTCGTAGGTGTTTATAACCTCAGAATGGGTGCATTGTGGGAAGGCAACTAATGAAAGTCTATATTTACATCAGTGACTTAGTTTTCATCATTTATTAAAAAAGTTATTTGGAATTATTTTTAGGTATTTCATGGCGGTGGTCCCTATATTAATCACATCTATATTTAATCTTGTGTTCTCAAATTGCAAGAAAATAGCCATTTTATGGCTACAAACAACTTATATTTTGTCTCGTGACATTTCTAGAAAAAGATTGAATGGTTACTTACCTTTTAATGGTGATGGCTGTAAATGTTTGGGTATCCAACCTGTAAAGCTGCTATCTAATACCATCAAAATCTCATTCCTTAATATGTCATTAGCTTTGTTTCATTACAATGTAATAGATCATTTGCTAGCTTTGATTATATGGCTATGGAAATGTTAACTAAGTAGGTTTGGAGCTACGAGTTAATCCTGCTATATGTGTGAATCTTACAAGGATGGGTACTATGCTATGCTGTTTTAGCTTAATTTTGCTACTTTAGCAATAACATCAAAGAAACATTTAATTTCATTTCATACCATTTTCATGAAAAACAAGTTTTAGAAAATAGGAATTATGCTAAAGACTTTTTCACTTTCTTTTGAATAAAAATCATCCTATAAATGTAATATATCCTTTATGTGCATTTCAAATAAGTGAGAGAATTATCTGTCAAAAATTGGATATGTATATTCTAAAAACAATCTGACATAATTTTATCAGAAAATTTTAAAAAAGAAATTAAAGAATGAAACAATGAAAGCAAACAATGTATATAAAACTTATCTTTAACCTAAAATGAAAACTGATGATAAGGTACCTTATATTCATGCTTTTCAACAAAAACCTCGTTACTCATACAGCTTGTTTTGAGCCGCAGCTATGAGCTTTTTGTTGTAAAGCAACAATATATTTCTGTTTATCAAATATGTTTTTAGCAGACACTCACTTTGTGCCAGTTTTTCAGAACCTCACAGCAAATCTAGTAGATGCTCCTGCAATGATGACAGATTGATGATGACCAGCTTTGTTGGTGTTTGGGGACCTGTTACAGAGCTACTGAGTAAGATGGGGGCAATAGCCTTTTTAGAAAAAGATATTTTGTTAATAGTTCGTCAAACCCTTTGCTGTGGATACTCATTTGAATCGTCTCATTGAGACAATTCAAATGAATACCCACAACAAAGGGTTTTAATTGGGTTTTGATCTTTAATAACAAATTTAGAATGCCATTTCCCCCATCTTATCTGCTGTTCTGTGCAGTTGTCCACAGCCTTCATTCAATCATGACATGGGTTCTTACCTGGAAGAAAAATTGAAGCATATTTAATATTGATTCTGTTTTATTTGTACAATTTTGTAGAACAAATCAAAAGAAGCCAGAGTGAGAAGGGGGGAGACAGACTACAAAACTTGATATCAAAGTACCGGGGGTACAGTGAGGCGGGAAGCACGGTACCAGAACGTAAAATAAAACCATTGTCGTTGTCGCCTAGCAGCAAGATGGGTTTGGTAACTAAGGGGCGGAGTTTCGGTCCGGCGGCGGCCAAAGGGGAGAAAGAGGTGAGTGAAGATGAATCGGTTGATACTGCACGTGTGTTGAATTTTCACGAACAAGATTCCTCTTTTAATGCACCGAGTGATACCTCCTCCATTGAAGCCTTTAATAATGCTCAAGCTAGTACTTTTGTAGAAGTAAGCATTGCCAGAGAAATAGAAGCTGCTGAGGCAGCTGAACGAGCAGCCGCTAAACTGCGGGAAGTGCAAGAAGCAGACAGACTCAAAGCCTTAAAGCAGGGTGATACTAATGCACAAACAGATGATAATATTATTGGGGAAGGGGATGTTATAAGACTATCAGATGATAAAACACAAGATCTAAATGATATTAATAGTGACACTACAGGAGTTACGCATAGATCAGCACATATTGACAGAATTGAGGAGAAGATTGTTTCAGCAATAAATCCAGCTACAGAGGCAGTAGGCACGTCTGTTGGTGGCTCACAACATGTTGGAAACGGGGATGGTGCGGTACTCACACAGAATGGTGGTGAAGATGATGATGACGCTGATGATGACGACGATGATGATGATGATGAAGACGAGGTGTTTGATTCTGACTCTGAACAAAAAGACATTGATGCCTTGATAGACAGGTGAATATGCTTTCTTTTTCTTCTAAGGTCTTTACTTGTAGATATTGTTGCTTTTAAATGAAAACCTTGTAACTGCAGCTGAAAACAAACTGCAGTTACGAGGTTTTCGTTGAAAAGCATCAATATAGTGCTGGTTTTGTATTTTCCACCAAGTCTTCATTTATTCAATTCTAGATGACAGAAAAAGCAAACTTATTGGACAAGATATATAACTATGTCTAGGCCAATCAGATTGATTGTTGCATTATCTATGAATTGGAACTGGAATTTTGACTGGTAGATATAGTTATTGCTCCATTAGGTTAACCCTTTACAAAACATTAAAGTATTTACATCTTTGATTTGAATTTAACCCTTTCCCAAACAAGACCTGGTTTTGACGTCCTTAATAGAAAAGGCTTGGGAAAACATTGAAACAAAGGAAGAAACTGCTGATAACCAGCAGTTTCTCCTTTTGTCTCAATATTTTCTGTGCCATATTTTACACAAATCCTATCTTTATCAATCATCATCATCATCATCATCATCCGGTTTTGATTATCCAGGCCTACGATTAGTCCTCAGTCGAGGGTGGGGCCTGGCTGCCCAGTCTTGATCGGAGTCTTCCTCTCCACGTCTTGCGATCGGTAGGGTTGGTATTTGTCAGTCCAACAAGCTCACGGTCTCTCCGTACAACTTCATCCCATGTCAGCTTGGGTCTGCCTCGAGTTCTATTTTCATATACGGTTATGGATCTCACTCTGGACAAACAGCCTGTGTTACGTTCCACGTGGCCAAGCCATCTCAGTCTGTTGGCCCTCAGGATTTCGGACAGGTCCTTGATACCCAGTTGAGAGGTCAGGCACTCGAGGGTCTCGCTGACATCAGGCTTGATGCCACATATCCATCTCAACATGGCTTTTTCATTTCGGATCAGCTTCTTTTGCGTACCAGACGTCATTGCCCATGTCTCTGACCCGTATAGCATTAACGGTCGTATATAGCTGGAGTAGAGTCTTCTTCTGGTTCTGGTAGGGAGGTTCCTGCTCGTTAGTATCGGAAGGAGCTCCCTAAACTTCTTCCAGGCTGATTTGGATCGTGTTATTGCGGCTAGTTCGCAGCCACCACCAGCTGACAGAGTATCTCCATGGTAACAAAAGCTTGGAACGACTTCAAGTGTATCCAGTCCGATTGAAACTTCTGTTACTATTTCGCAGTCGTTTGGTGCAACACTTCCAGTGCAACGTTGACATTTGTAGCTTGGGTCCGGTTTAAGAGGGCCTTTGATACCGCTGCACTTCTTATGGACCCAATGGGAACAACTGCTGCAAAGGATCGAGTTCTGACCGGTGCCACTTAGGCATATGGCACAAGGGAACTTTCCAGACTTCTTGACAGGCAGTTGAGTTGGACTGGATATCATTAGCTTGGTTTTGCTCATGTTGACCCTGAGGCCCTTTTCTTCCATGCCATTCTTCCAGTTAGTGAGTCTTTCTATCAGGGATTCAAGGGATGTGTCAACAATAGCAAGGTCGTCAGCGTAAAGTACCTCCCATGGGCAGCTGGTGCGGAAGTGTTTTGATAGGGCTTCTAAGACGATGATGAATAGGAGCGGGCTAAGCACGGATCCTTGGTGGACACCCACTTTAACTTCAAACTCGTCACTGTAAGTTGCCCCAACTCGGGCGCGGCTTCTGGCTTTACAGTACATAGCCTGTATAACTTTGATGAGCCACTCATCCACTCCTAACTTGCGCAGTGCCCACCAGATGACTTTCCTCGGTACTCTGTCGAAAGCCTTTTCGAGGTCGACGAAGGCCATATATAGAGGTCTGTTTGCTGCAATATGTTTCTCCTGTAACTGCCGAATTATGAAGATGGCGTCTATGGTGCCTTTGCCTGGCATGAAACCATATTGCATCTCGTCGATGCACACTCGCTGTCTGATCAACTGCTCCACAACCCGTTCCAGAACTTTCATGACCTGATCTATGAGTTTAAGTCCTCTGTAGTTACCCCTGTTGAGTGCATCTCCCTTTCCTTTGTATAGGCTCACGATGTAGCTTTCTTCCCAATCCAGTGGTATCTGGCCTTCATGTATTATTGCTTGGAAGAGGTCACGGATTATAGCTATGCCATTTGTGCCTGTTGGCTTTAACATTTCTGCCACAATTCCTGAAGGACCGGCTGCTTTGCCCTGTGCCATCTTCCTGATTGCCTTTTCCACCATTTCCGATGTTATCTGAACACTTGGTCCCTCAACAGGGGGCTCGAACGATAGGTCATCTGGGTTCCATGGGAACTCTACATTGAGCAACTTCTCATAGTGCTCTTTCCATGCCACTTTCCGCGAATCGTCGTCCAGACAGAGTACATCATCGTCATTCCTCACTGGTTTGTCTCCGATGACATCTTGATTGTCTCTGCGCATCTGTTTGGCTAGTTTGTAGATGTCACCAGTCTTGGGATTGATGTTGAGGAAGGCCTCCTGCTCTGCTTCGCTTTTGGCTGCGTGAATGGCCCGTTTTGCCAGACGCTTGGCTGCATTGTAGTCTTCCCTGCTACCTCCTGACTTCCATGCCTTGAAACATCTACGCTTTTCTGTGACTGCTTCATCCACTGCGTTATTCCACCACCAGGTCTCTCTGTGCCATTGGTGGTTTGTTGAGGTTCCGCATACTTTGCTTGCTGCCTCAAGTAGGCTGTCTTTCAGTCCTATCCATCTTTCCTCCACACTGTTCCCTGGCTTGTTCTTGATCTTTGTGGCAAAGCATTCAGCAAATTCGTCCCTTTTGGATGGATCTTTGAGTTTCCACAGTTTCAGTCTTGGAATGAACTTGTGTTTGCTTTTCTTGGTTGCCTGTACTTTGAGATCACATAATAACAGCCTATGTTGTGGAGCACACTCTTCATGGATGATGACATTCACATTTGACACATACTTTCTGAAAGAGCGGCGATATAGGATGTAGTCTATTTGGGTGTTGATGTTTCCAGATTGGAAAGTGATTAGGTGAGTGCTGCGTTTCCTGAATAGTGAGTTGCCTATTACTAGATCGTTTGCTGCTGCAAAGTCCAACACCCTCTCTCCTTCCGGATTACGTTGACCAATGGCATGACCACCATGCCATTCTTCATATCCTTCAGGGCTGTTGCCTATGTGTCCATTCCAATCGCCACACACAAACAATGTCTCCGAAGTTGGTGTTCGTGCAATCAGACTCTGCAGTTGCTCATAGAAAGTTTCTTTGGCATCTTCACTGAGGCCTACCTGTGGAGCATAGATGCTTACAATTGCAAATACAGTCTTGCCAACCACGATCTTGATCAGCAGGATTCTGTCTGAGACCCTCTTCACTTCGTATACTTTCTCAATCCATTTTTCAGCCAGCAGTATCCCGACGCCACCTGTCCCTTCATCCATTTTATTGTCTGCAGCAGCTTTCATTTTGGATAGGTCTATTTTTTTTTTGTCGTTTGGGAAAGGGTTAAATAATGAAGACACATATCGGGAAAAGAGAAGTGCTGGTTACTAGCACTCATCTTCTCTCCGTATGTTTTGATTATCTCTTTGGACATCCCTTGTGGAAATAGTTTTGAAAAAACAGTGAGAAAAGTTTCCAATGCTATAAAGTACACATTTTATACTTCTGACACCAATAGACTTGTTGTTTGCAACTGCTTTCAAATAAGACTAGTCTAAAATTCTATATTATGTAAAGGATTAATTTACAAATGCTGAGAACAGGTTGCTATTATTTCATCACTGGGACAAATATTTAGATTGAAAGTTGCTATAGATATGACTAAGTCACTTATATTTTATGATGTACAAATACATGTATTAAGCACTAACATTAATGATTACTGTATGACCTGGAAGTTTTTGTTTTACCTTTAGCAAATAAGACAAATGACTGAAACACATTTGAAGACATAAGATATAGAAGACTAGAATCTTTTTCCAAACCAATCCCTGGTTCTGATGTCCCTAAAACTAATCTTAAAAACTTTCAGAGAAAGAAGAAGAAAATGAGATAAGCACTTTGTATTTCACACATGGATACTTTGTGCCAAGGCATTCCATTTGCAATCACAGCCTTGTGAACTTGACCTTTGAGTTTGATCTACTGTTCAAAAACGTGGTCTAAATGTAAGGGCAATATTAAAGATAGAGCATTGATATTTCACACATGGACACCTCCTGCATGACATTGATCTTGAAATAATGACCTGTTACCCAGTGACCATGAACATGGAATTTGACTATTTGGACTATTTGGACTACCCTAAGTTGTGTCATCGAGAGAAAGGAGTGAATTGCAAATAATCTTCTCATGGAAATGAGATTCATCTATATTTGTCTTTGTGTTATTGTTATGTTATATGTAGAATGTGCATCAATGATCATTATTTGGATTATTTGGAGAAACAAAATAGAAGTTAGATGTAGCTGCTTTTCTTCGAAAACCACATATCTGCAGCTTAAAACAAGCTGCAGATATGAGGTTTTCGCAGAAAAGCAACGATGTAGCAGTTTAGATAATATTATGCATGTTGTTATGACTATGTATTATTGTGATGGTTTGTCAGTGTATATTGCCAGTCTAATTGTCTATTTGTGTCAGAGAATTATCATGTTGATTCAGAAAGTATTTCTGCATGTGTAAATAGTTATTGCGAAACAGATAAATTACTAAACTTGTACTTTAGTAGTTACATGTATACTTTCTGTATCAAAGACATGTATTGAAATGTATGGAAGTGCAACACCTTTGTTATTATATCATTTAACCCTTTCGGCGCCGAAGTCGCAAAAATGCGACCACCTGGCTCAGCGCCGAAGTCGCAAAAATGCGACTTTTAAAGGGGGTCCAAAACATTTTTATTATGCCTATGCAAATATTTTAGTGACACCGTTTCTTTATTTAGAAATCAAAACAAAGCTGTCAAGAGCGAATTAGAGAAAAAATAGACAAAATTAATGAAATTTTACGAATATTAAAGCTGTTTGAAAACCAGATACTTTGTGGACGATCTCGGCTGAAAAGTATGACTTCCTCTCAAGGATAGCGGCCATATATCTGCCAAGGAGTCCTCAATATTGTGTTTAATGGCAGGATAAGTGATGGACTAAACAGTGGCTTTTATTCCGATGAAATTTTAGGAAGTTAGGAGGAAGAAATTGCATCTAGCCAAGCATCAAAGTCACCTGTCAAGTATGTCCGAAATTGGTTATCCGAATACTATGCAAGTTAATATTTTATTTTTGTTATTCTATTCCCTTTCTCCAATTTATCAGACTCAAATATAGAAAATTAATGTTATTTGAGATAATGGAATGACATGTACATTTTAAAATAATAAAATATTAAGTTTTTGAAATGCCAAAATTTATTTGGCGCTGACAACAACTTTCTGCTATTAATTCGGCGCCGAAAGGGTTAAAGTGACATTTCAGAATTTTTTGTCATAAATTTTACTTTTATTTTTATCTGAAAGAGCATA
Organism: Fragum sueziense; assembly: GCA_963680895.1. NCBI lineage: Eukaryota > Metazoa > Mollusca > Bivalvia > Cardiida > Cardiidae > Fragum > Fragum sueziense. The sequence continues at coordinate 41,087 of CAVMGG010000435.1, forward strand.
TTTCCTTATGAAAATTCTGAACATTTCAAGCCAAAATATTGTGCCGTTGACGAGGAATTTATATTTTTGTGTTAAAATTGATCAAATTGTTGTGGACAACAGTTCGGATTTATATGCAATTTATCGATTATGTCTCAACTTTAAATGCGTGTTTCTCGCTTATGTGCAACAACTTCAAAAAACTAATAGTATTTATACTCATTAGAATAACCAATCTTGGCATCAAGACATACTTTAACAAGAGTGCCATGGTCACAATATACGCCGCCCCAGAGACTAAGTTTTAAGGGGGCATAACTCAGGCAAAAATCAATGAACCATAAAATCCTTCCTTCATGCACATCTACCAATTGAGGTGATAACATTGACCAAGTTTCAAGAAGATCCAGCCAGAAACTTAGGAGGAGTTGCGTTGACAAGAAAAGTGGACGGACGGACGGATGGACAGACGGAGAAGATGACGCCAATATACGTCCGCCTCCGGCGGCGTATAAAAAATTGAAATTGGAATGAAATGTCCCTTTAAAAAGCAACCCAAGCATTGACCTTTAAAAACTGATAGAATGTTGTTGCTGAAAAAAAATTTGAAGAGTTTGGTATGGAAACCCTTGTTCTCACCTGTATGTCATATACTAGTTTCAGACACAATTATGTAGTAGCTTAATTGTGCCTCAAGGTGATAAGTCTCATACTATCTCAACTATGATTGTCCCTTTTGGAGATGATTTATGTTACTTGAATAATTCAGATAGTTATTATAGTTCCACTCTAGTATTTGTATTGGTTAACAACTATGGTATCTTTTAGTCTCTTGAGGTCACCTAAATATAGCTTCTGTAATGTGGATTTGTGTTCACAAATTTTGCAATTTTGTGCCAAAGATGAGGGTGTAGGTGTTTCAGATATTTCATTTCATTTCACTCATATAGCATTAATACTCGTTAAGACTTTTTTGTAAAAAAATAATCCAAGGAGTTTCCACAACATGAGTTTGGTTTTCTACTATCTAGAGCGTTCTGTTTGCTCTTTGTGAGATTGTGAACTTTACTTGGTAACATTGGTTCTGCATCGAGATGCTGCAGAGCGGCTCCATTTGACAGGCAACAGTCTTATTCTAATGAAGTCCTGACAAAATCATCTGATTTTTTGTTGGATTTAAGTTATTGTAAAGAGGATGATGTCTCTTCTTAAAGATGTATCAAATAAAAGATTTGTTGCTTATCTTTCAAGATCATCTTATGGAGGTTCATAATTTTTGCTGAAAAATGTGTGTCTGTTTGAGACAGCATATAAAATGATATTATCTTGCTCTTATATACCATCCTCGTCTGTCAAACATATCTGGTTATATCTATGCTTCTCTATACAGTTTACCAGCTCTTGGAACATTTTGTCTTTTCCTAAGTGTTACCTTTCAAAGGTAGAAGAGCTCTTGAAAAATTATGTTCTGAGAATTTCACTTTTTTCTTCCATAATCTATGTTATGTCCATCCATCGAGCTCTGTGTACTATATGTGTGTGTTATTTGTTTTCTAGAGGTGATAGTTGTGTACACAATATTATACTTGATATTTTCATTCTCTGCTGAAAGTGTTCAAATTATAATTCTCTGTTGTCTTCTCCTTTAAACAAATCTTAACTTTTTTAACTGAAGCTTGACTTTTCTAAAGAGAAGACTGCCGTTGAATATGTTTTATTGGTTAATATGTTAAACATCTTTTGAAACACTGTCTTTGTGATACAAAGATGATTTTTAAAGAAAATCAAAATTAACTAAAAAGTGTCATTTATAACCTTACTTTCATGCTTAATAGAGGAAGATATGTGGTTATCTGTTGGTGCTTATGTTTTTAGCTCACCTGAGCACGAAGTGCTCGAGGTGAGTTATTGTGGTCACTTTTTGTCCGGTGTCCGTCCATCAACATTTGGGGTGTTTACACTTTAGCATCCACAAAAAATAGACAATCTTGATCAAACTTGGCCAAAACAAGTAGGACCATAAGCTCTCGGACTAGTTCGATTATGGGCCTGATCGAACCAGAAAGTGCAGAGTTATCTGCCCTTTAATGTCAAAAAATGCTGTTTTTAAGTTTGTTTACACTCTAGCATCTACAATTATTGATCAATCAAGACAAAACTTGGACATAATGTTTGAGACCATAAGATCTCGGATGAGTTCGATTTTCAGTCTGATCTGACTAGAAAGATGAGAGTTATGTGCCCTTGAATTGGGCAAAATTGCCATTTTTGGCTGTTTTCGACCTTGTTTACACTCTAGCATCTACAATTATTGATCAATCTAGACAAAACTTGGACACAATATTAGGGACCATAAGATCTGGGATTAGTTTGATTTTCAGCCTGATATGATCAGAAAGTCAAGAGTTAAGTGCCCTTGAAATTGATACAATTGCCGTTTTTGACTGTTTTCAACATTGTTTACACTCTAGAATCTACAATTATCAACCAATCAAGACAAATCTTGGACACAATGTTGGAGACCATAAGATCTCAGATGAGTATGATTTTCAGTCTGATTTGACCAGAAAGACGAGAGTTATTTGCCTTTGAATTTGATAAAATTGCCATTTTCGGCTGTTTTCGACCTTGTTTACACTCTAGAATCTACAATTATTTAAAAAAAAAATGTTGGGCACCATAAGAGCTCGGATGAGGTTGATTTTCACAACGTTATCGACCATAAGTTCATATTCAGTCTTAAAGTCATAGATATCAATTGAATTGAACATAAGTGTTTGCTCATATCATTTTGGTTCAGGTGAGCGATATAGGACCATCATGGTCCTCTTGTTGTCATGTAGTCTTTCTGTTTGTTTTGTAATATATTCTTTTTTAGCTCACCTTAGCACGAAGTGCTGAGGGTGAGCTATTGTGATCGCTCACCGTCCGTCGTCCGTCTGTCCGTCCGTCCGTCTGTCTGTCCACAATTACTAAAAAATCTTCTCCTCCCAAACTATAAGGTCTAGAGTCTTGAAATTTTGTTTGTAGTATTGTCTCAATGCCTTCTACCAAAATACTTCAAATAATTGTGCTTATAGAAAAATTGGCCCTATGTTGTGGGGTTTAAGGTTTCACACTGAAACACAGTTTTCTCAAGGACTATTTGGCCTAGAGTCTTGAAATTTTGCATGACTTTACATCTCCTAAACCTCTAACAGAATACTAAAAATCATCACATTGCAAGGAAAGAAGCCCTATGTTATGGGTTCTGGAATTTTCAAGTGAGGAATTGTTTTGACCAGGTAGATTTTATCACATATCATTGGTGGGGAGTCAAATCCTCGTAACTACAGCTTGAATAAGCTGGAGTTACGAGGTTTTGACTCCCCCACCGACGATATCATATCCCTATAATCAGATTATGCAGATCATAATACTGATAAAGAATGCATGGAGCAAACAGTGTTTGTTTACTGATCTAGGGATCAACTAAATACTTTAACCCTTTCCTGGAAAGACCTTGTTTTGAAGTCCCTATTAGAAAAGGCTTTGGAAATTAATGAGTCAAATGAAGAAAGTGCTGGTTCTCCTTTTACCTCAATATTTTATTTAATTTTATTCAATATTTTATATGCTAGTTCATTGTAAACGAATCCTATTTGTATGGCTGTCAATTTTGTATTCTGAACTTTCAAATTGGGACAGTCTATTTCCTTTCTTTACCTTTCTGTATGGGAAAGCATTATGCCCTTTCTCTACCATACACAGGTTTGCCTCACCGACAGAAAAGGCTTGTAAATGATATGGTAAAAGAAGAAAATGTTGATAACTTGATAGCCTGTGTTGTCTCATTTTGCCTCATCATTTTCTCTGCATTTTTATACATGAATGCAGTCTTTATCAACACCTGTTTTATCATCTACAGCAGCTTTTAATTATGTCTGCTCTTATGTTATGTTGTTTGGAAAAGGTTTTACCATAACCAAATCCTTACTGTTCAATGAATATTTCCCCTATGTTGTGGGTTCCATATAAATGATAGAGGGCAATGTTTGACAATCTTTTCAAGTTGTTAAGGCCTGAAGATAATTTTTTTGCCTCGTTTAAGAACTTTTAGAATTATTCCTATGCTTTAGGCTCTTGCATTTTGTACAGAAAAAAGTGCATATAAGTTGTGTGTGTCATATTGTCTTGTTAAACAGATTAGTTCAAGTTATCATTTTGCTTTGAAAATAAGCTCTACCATGAGGTATTCTAGATTTAAAAAAGCGGGAACAGGTTTAAAATTGTCTTAGAATTTCCAAACTTTCTATGGTTTCTAAATATTATAGCCCAATGACCTTTTTCCAAGATTAATGCTTCAATTTGTCTATGTGCAATGGAAATTCAGCAATATGTTGTGGATTTTCTGATTTTAAATACAGATATAGTGAAAAATCTTTGACAATCTTTTCCCAAATTGTGCTTTGAAATTAAGTGTGTACCATTGTCGTATGACTCCTTTTCAAAATCCTCTTTTCAAAATCCTCGGAGATTTAAAAGGTTTGTTAAAAAGTATGTCTCAGGGCGCTCTAAGGTGAGCGATATAGGACCATCTTGATCCTCTTGTATTTTGAAAGTGATATTTTCTCATGTTCCATTAATCATTGCTCTCCATACCTTTTAACAGTTGCTATAGAACTCACTTAGCATTTCTAAGGAAACTCAAGAAGCGTGGATACAAGGGGCCCAGGGGAGGTAAGAAGTAGGTATTCCTTTATACATATTATCTCCCTTTATCAAATTTTCTGTAAAAATCACACTAATGAGCTTTATTAATCAATGCATCCAGATTATAAGGTAGCATAATTAGCATGAGACTGCTTCCAAAATATTGTATTCTTCCCTTTCCACATTTCAAATATTGTCATGTCTGTTTCACAGAAAAGCCAGTAATGCTTAATGCTTCAAAAACAAGATTACAAGATGGTTATTTTAATAACGAAAATAATAGTATTGTTGCCAATGGTTGATGCTAGATATTTCATTCCAAGTATAAAAAAAGTCAATAAAATAATGCTTTAATTATCTTGACGAATCTAAGCACATAAGGAAGATTACATACTGGTAAATAACATTATTAAGTATTACTGGTATTTGTAGTAAAGCACTATCAAACCCAAAATCTAGATACCTTTTCTGTATCCAATCTTATATATTTTGTAGCAAATCAAACAGATTTTATATTCATTTTTTTCTGAGCCAAATAAAAAGGATCTGCATTTCTTTAATATTGATTAACCCTTTCCCAAACAAGACCTGGTTTTGACGTCCCTATTAGAAAAGGCTTGGGAAAACATTGAAACAAAAGAAGAAACTGCTGATAATCAGCAGTTTCTCCTTTTGTCTCAATATTTTCTATGCCGTATTGTACACAAATTATGTCTATAATAACTTCAGTTTTGTCATTTGTGGCAATTTTTGAAGTGGATCATCCAAAAATTTTGTCGTTTGGGAAGGGGTTAAACAATAGACAATGAATGCTTTTGTTGTTACAAACAACATTCACCATGTCTAACTGAATTTAAAATTAAGTGTAATTTGAAATATACGGTAGTTGTAACAAAAATGAAATATCATATTCTACATTTTTAATGGTACACTGATGCTTTTAAGTATCAAAGTTGCAAAAAATATGGAAATGCCAAGCTTAGGTAGTGCACCAAAGTGTGAAGAAAGGCATTATGAAGTCAAATGACCTTTATTTACTGCCTTATTTAATAAGACATCTTATCTCATGAATGCTAATAATTATGAAATGACAAAATTAATGACATACTTTATTGTTTGGGATTATTGTTTTGACTTTTACAATGCTACTATACTACAAATTTGCATGAAATAAAATTACCCTGTCCCATTTTCATATCTGACGCTTCTTGGATTCTTTGAATCTATTTAGTCCATGTGTAGATATGTCTCTGTGAGCCTTCAGCTCCAAGATTCTATCCTTGTAGCATCCCCGCCTGACCATTGCTCTATTATTCACTCTTGCTTATTCTTTACTATTACATTTAATATTTCATTTCTTTATTTCTTCTTTTTAGTGTTTATTAAATATGAGTCACTTTATATATGTTTTTAACAATTTTCTATTTCATTTGTTTTTAAGATTTTAATTCAATAACAAAGTGTTCTAAGAGTATTTTATGACTGCATAAGAGGCATTTTTGAAATGTGACAATTTAGTCTTAGGACTATACTGTTACTGAGGAAGTTATTTTTAATTATTTTTTTTGCTATCAAAAAGATAACCCTATGTGACTTTAAAATGTCTTGTCAAAAACAGTTTTCTTTTTGACTTTCATACACTTGGATGTTGTGTAACTGCACAAAGTTTTATTTATGTCAGGTATTTTGAAGAACAAATTACAACAGATATTGGCTCAAAGTAAGAATAAGTAGGATTGATCGCATGCAAAAAAATACTGAAATAGATACACTGCTGTGAAGCAACATAGTAACATATTTTTTAAAACAATTTCATTCAGGAATGTCTGATGGTGTAGATTTAGAAAATGAAAATCCATTTTGATAACTAATAATATGTGACTTGTATTTATAAAATGGACATTCTGCGAACTATAAAAAAGTTATGGGTTTTGGTCAGCTTGTGCAGAATGCACAGGCTGCACCCCTATGATCATAACATTTTGAGTTGGGGTTCGTCAGATAGTAAACACTCCTAATTTGGCAAAATGAATTGATGGTGTACCTTATTTGCTAATTTTTTTCCTCACATAGGTTTTTGATATTCCCAGAATGTTCTTTTTATGTGCTTTAGTTACATATTGCTGCTTTTCAACAAATATCTTGAAACTGCTGCATAAAACAAGCTGCAGTTATGAGGTTTTCATTGAAAAGCAACGATATGTCACTTATGTCTCCTAATGTTCTCATTATCTTTAACCATTGTAGATAACTTACATAGTATAAAGTAGTACTAACTTGTTTTGTAGAGGAGGATGGCAGAAAGTCACATTTGCTGATGAGTTGTAAGTCTTCTAGAGCTGGATCATGTTATTGTATATGTACTTGTAAAATTTGATGAATGTGTTTTTGTGCATGTTTACATGGTTCCTTTTATGAGATGTTGTGCATTTTTCTGATATTGTGTTATTATGTCCATACAAAAAGATTTAAAACTTTCAATGCCATTGTTCCATATGTTTGTCATGCCTCTCATATGTTTGTCATACCTTCGTTGGGCACAAAATGTGCAAGATTTTTTTCCATTTAGCTAAGATCTGCAAAATCTATTTGGGATAAATGGAGGTTATTCTCAAGGACTGAGTCACACTTTTGTCAAGACAATGTCTATTTTAAGAAATAAATAGCTTATGATAATCCGTTCCACTGGACATCTCCAGGTTTCATTGTACGATATAGCTCTGTAGATCAAATGTCATGGTCATGCTCAAAAGTTTATTTCTGATTTTTGATGGTAATTTCTTTTGTGTTTAGCATGGCTTCTTCTTGGACAGGTATCAATTTCAAAATTGAATTGTTGTCCTGTTATAGAAAGAAATCAACAAATATTTATTAAAAAATGAAAAACATGGACATTGTTGAAGTAAATGATTATTCATTGTCGCAGTATCTATATATGATTGAATAATTGATTGAATGGGGTTGTATGTAGAGACTTAAGAGTTGTAAGGTATATTTGAAGTGGAACATTCTTGTTTTGAGATGTGAATTGAGAGTCTTTGTTATTGTTTGTGTTTGATGACTGAAGTTGTTGTTCCTTTCAAAGTTTGTCTTTCTCTGTTGTGAAGTTGTCGTCTTGTGGAATGTTGTTTTTATCAAGGCAGAGTTTATGATTTCCTTACAATAAAGCTAAGACAAAATTAATGAATGTTGGACACAATTGCATCCTCATTATTGTTGAACTTATCAATATGCATTAAAAATTAGTAATAGACCAAACTGCCTGTCAGCATTGCTTTAGACTTAGATAGATAATAACTTCCTAGATAGATATGATGAGAAAATATAACTTAACAAACCTTTTTCTTAACCCTGTCCTAAACGACAAATTTTTGGGTGATCCACTGAAAAAACTGTCACAAATGACAAAATTGATGTTATTAAAGATAGAATTAGTGTATAATATTTGACAGAAAATAATGAGACAAAAGGAGAAACTGCTGGTTATCAGCAGTTTCTTCTTTTGTCTCAATGTTTTCTTAAACCTATTCTATTAAAGATGTCAAAAGCAGGTCTTGTTTGGGAAAGGGTTAATTTTACTTATTGACATTATAGTAGAACTGATATGTAAGATAAATTATTGATGAACATATTTTTGTAGATTGAACATTTTGTGTGAGCAGAATCAATGATGTGCAGTGCATTTTACATTCGCAGCGTGAAAACAAGTGACAAAACAATTTTTTGTTATGTTAACAACAATTGCAGATAATTATCAATAATTCTCTTAATCCATGACTAATTTCAAAATGGTTTGAAGCAGTGAAGGACAAGTACTTGTTGGATGTGATAATGAAATGTGTGAAATGTGAATGAGAAGTGTCTCTGACATTTTTTCATCTTCTCTGCTTCAAACTTAATTCAAATTAGTCTAGTATTAACAGAATTACAGTCGTATGCAGCCAGCCTAGGGACACACCAAAATTGGCCACATGCAACAGTTGGCTGCTTAACACAGAATAGAATATTCTGAAGGCTTGATGGAAATGACTACATGTATGACTGGCACTAATCATATGAAGTAAAGGCATGTGTTGTAAAGTAAAAAGGATACAGTTTTATATGACATTAAACTGTTTATCACACCTTTTCATGGTTTATGCACATGATTAGGCAAATTACCAGATGCATTATCAATATTTTACACATTACTTGCCACCAATTAGTTGTGCATGGCTGCTAAAGGGGATATAGGTAAAGAACGATTGGGACAATCAAAGGTGGCCACTGACCACATTAGACAGTATATTGCTATTCACAGTTACTTCTAAGAGTAAAATTGCATGGGAGGACCTGGACTGGCTGCATACGAGTTAGGCTGCTTTACACAGGTGGCCGCTAACACAGTTTTGACTATTCAAGATTTTCTGCAATTGTTTTGGTTTGTGTCACAAGATTCTCCATAATAACATTGTGACTGTAATCACTAGTACTTTGTTTGAAGAGAATGTGAAATGTTGTTTCGCCTTTTATGGTAGTCTAAATTACATAATAGTGCCATTTTGAGATTCACACTATACCAGGTTACTTATAGAATGGGCATTGCTGACTATTTAATACGCCTCATTTACACTTTCCTAATATGCAAAATTTAAGACTTGATCCAAGTCGAAAGCTGCTGGAGGTGACAAAATGAGCATTAATAAAGGTAAAATTTGTGGACAGTTTAGGCAAAAGTAGAAAGTGCTGATTATTAGCACTTTCTTTTGCCTCAATGTTTTCCCAAGCCCCTTCTCTTAGGGACGTCAAAACCAGGTCTTGTTTGTGAAAGGGATAACAGATATGGCATCATTTACATTCATTATATTCATTACATTTCTTCACATCATAAACTATGTCACATGTAATATGTACATACTTTTGCAATGATATGTTCAAGATCATTTGATTGACCATGATAGCGAAACTGATTATGGTGGTAGAACTAGAGATCCTTACATTCATAATTATTACTGATAATTACTGGTACCGTAATTATTCTAATAAATGCCCCAGCGTTTATAAGAAAAGTAATCCATAGCAAAGTTGGGGGTGGGTGTTTATTAGAGGTATTCTTATTTTGTTCGTCAAAACAGGCAAATCAAATGTCAATTCATGGACTCCAACTTAATCAAGTAAAAGTTTGCAAAGTTTTCTTACAAGGACTGTAAAATATGTTTTTGGATGAAATTTCTTCATTGTAAACAGATTAGGGGATAGGAAATCCTCTCTTTCGTTGCTTTTAGAAGTGATCTTTCTTATGGCTTACATAATTTTAATCTGGAATCAGGGGGATGGGTGTTAATTAGAATCACCCTTTCCCGCTTAAACTGTGCTTGAAATAAGCATAATTTTCAGCTTAGATTTGGGGGATGGGCGTTTATTAGAATATGGGCGTTTATTAGAATAATTACGGTACATGTTATTTGCTTATACATTATATTTATTTTGTTCAAAACTTATTCTGCTTTTGTCAAAAGCAGGCAATTACTTTCTTACATGTAACTTTTTTGTTAGTACTTCTTTTCATGAACCAAGCTTTGTCAGTTTACCAAGCCTTTGAAAATCACCTCTATTTGTCTACTCCTATGAAAACTGCAATATTGAACTTAATATTAGGGCCTGAGGAAGAGCTCCTGCTGGGTATTGGAAGTACAAAATTAACCCTTTTCAAAGTGGCAAGATCCTAGGGTGGTCTAATTTGAAAGCTGCTACAAAAGACAAGATATGTGTTGATAAAGATAAGATTTGTGTAAAAAATTGCTAGTTATCAGAAGTTTCTTCTTTTGTCTCAATGTATTCCGAACTGTTTTCTATTAGGGACATCAAAACCAGGTTGTGTTTAGGAAAGAGTTAAGTTGAGTTACTGTGACAGAATTAATAAGAGCGATGACCAATCTGATACTAATATTAAGGAACAAATTGTTCTTTGAATGATAGAATTCTCAAATGATGTATGAAATGCCTAAAGCAAATTGGTCCTATATAAGGATTGCAATTAAATGGAACCCACTGTTATATGTGGGTGATAGGCTTGGTTTACTGACACAATTACTTAATTGAACAGAAATCTGGAAATTGGGTCCTTATAGCAATTGAGACCAACTTGAGTCTAGATCAGCCTGCACATTTAGAATCTGATCAGAACCGGTATAACAGTGTAACATGTCTCCCTGGGTAACATGCCCCAGGGACACGTTACCCAGGGGACATGTTACCCTGGGACACCGATACTGCACTTCAAGAGCTGCTACAGCTAATGAAAAATTCAAAAGAGAACAAACAGCATGGATCATTATCAGACTGTACAAATCAGTGGCGTATCAATGATTTCTGTGAATGGGGTTCGTACATAATTAAATAGGGGGGGGGGGGGGGGGGGGGGGTCCTATGTACTATGCAATTTTGACTGAATTTCTGCATGCAAATGAAATAATTGGGCTACAGAGGAGGGTTCATCTGAACACCCAAACCCCCTCTGGATCTGCCACTGCAAATGCACAAGCTGATCTAGACCCATGTTGGTCTTGAATACTAAAAGGGCCAGTTTTCCAGATAAAAGCTCAATAATTCTGTCTGTCGCATATGATTTATTTTCTTTTCTCTCTTCTATTTCCAGACGTGCCTCGCTACCTAAGCCAATCCTCTCCGTGAGCCCACCAAAAATTACCAGTAAGGTGATCGGGGACCTCCTGAAGACGACGCCCACCTCCTCCGTCACCTCACCGCTGACCTCTGTGACCTCACCTCTGACCCCTGACACGCCTCCTTCTGTCCCGACCTCTGCACCGCCTGATAGTTAGTGACCTTAATTTGCACCTTGACTTTGACCTAGTTGCACTTATTCAGGTGATATTTATATTCAGGAATGGTTTTAGTACTAGTTGTTTATGTTGTTTTAATTGTTGTTTCAGTCTTTAATCCAGTTTGATAATGGTTATTAATCCATTACCAGATAGTAAAAAATTAAGACTTGTCCAAGTTCAAAGTTGTTGCAGAGAACAAAGAAATTTTACATTTTTGGGGTCTTTCTGAGTAGAAGACAATGTGGGACATGAAGAAATTGCTTGTTCATGTTCCACATTGTTTTCTAAGGCCTGTATTTTGTCAGAAGTCCAAATTCGTCAATACATGGGAATGGGTAAATATGTTCATATGTGTAGAAATGATTTGGCATTTGGTGGAATGATACATATTAACAAATAGAAAAATGTAAATGATTAATATTTAATTCCAATATCATACAATGAAATATCGATAATTTCATTGATGCAAAAATGAAATTTTGTAACTTTCCAAAAGTTAATGCTGAAGAATTATGGGGTTAATGTTTACTAAGAATAAGAAGGGTAAAGAATTATGGGGTTAATGTTTACTAAGAATAAGAAGGGTAAAGAAATATTGGGTTAATGTTTACTAAGAATAAGAAGGGTAAAGAATTATGGGGTTAATGTTTACTATGAATAAGATCGGTAAAGAATTATGGGGTTAATGTTTACTAAGAATAAGAAGGGAAAAGAATTACAGGGCTTATGTTTACTAAGAATAAGAAGGGAAAAGAATTATTGGGTTAATGTTACTATGAATAAGAAGGGTAAAGAATTATTGGGTTAATGTTTACTAAGAATTATAAAGAAGGGAAAAGAATTACAGGGCTGATGTTTACTAAGAATAAGAAGGGTAAAAAAATATATAATACAGATGAATTAACCCTTTCCCAAACAAGACCTGGTTTTGACGTCCCTAATAGAAAAGGCTTGGGAAAATATTGAAACAAAAGAAGAAACTGCTGCAACCAGCAGTTTCTACTTTTGTCTCAATATTTTCTGTACCATATTTTACACAAATCATATCTTTAATAACATCCATTTTGTCATTTATGACAGTTTTTGAAGTGGATTACTCTAAAATGTTGTCGTTTGGGAAAGGGTTAATGACCTAAGAAATCACTAGAAATATTAAATCAGTCGCTCTGTATGGGGCGCAGCCAGTCTGTCGGCCTGGGTTCAACGTTTTCCATAAATGGAAATATAATTGTCATGTCTAAGTTGGACATTCCTAATTGACCCAATTCTCAGCTTCATTCATAGAAATTGATCGAACTTTCTCTTTCCCCAAAAACTCCTGGTTTAGATATCCCTAATAGGAAAAGTTTTGGAATATAATAGGCAAAAGTAGAAAATTCTGATTACCAGCATTTCTCCTTTTTTCACCATATTTTCTGTGTTTGGGAAAGTATGGTTATTGGAAATGTAATTGACTGGCCAGAGAGGGACTATCATGATTGACCTTATTGGGAAAGAGTTAAACCTTTCCCTAGCAACCAAAATTTAGACAGATCAATGTGAAAACCTATGGCATGAAATAAATGGACATAGGTCTGATATTTTGGTAAGATACAACACAGAAAATATTAAGGCATCATTTTGCCTCTGTAGGCGAGCAGCTGGAGGCTCGGTAAGGATGTTGTGGTAGAACTGGTATGAGAAATGAGGGGAGTCCATGATGATGACAGAGACATTGAAATCATATCAATAATTGAATCAATCATTTTGCTTAATATGTTCCCAAACAGCAAAATTTTAGGGTGGTTCAATTTGGAAGATGATTTGGACAATAAAACAGATGAAATTAAAGATAGGATTTCTGTACAATATAGCATGGAAATCATCGAGACAAAAGGAGAAACTGCTGGTTATCAGCAGTTTCTTCTTTTGTCTCAATGATTTCCCAAGCAATTCTTATTGGGGAAGTCAAAAGCAGGTCTTGTTTGGGAAAGGGTTAAAGAGACATTGAACTCATATCCACTATTTAATCAATCATTTTGCTTAATATGTTCCCATACCTTTTCAATAAGGGACATCAAAGTGAGGTCGTGTTTGTAAAAAGTGTAAAAAGTGTTAATGGAAATATAATTGTCCTGTCTGGAGTGAGACACTCCTACTTGACACAGTTCTCGGACTCATTCATAAAAATTGATTGACCTTCACAATCTGATTTTCTGTCATTGAATTCTCTTTGCTTTCCTAAACTGTTCCTGGTTTGGACATCTATATAAAAAAAAAAGGTTTCGAAAACATTGAGAATAGATAAGAAAATACTTTTAAACTTTATATTCTCCTTCTCCTCAATATTTTTTTTTTTTTTGGTAGATTTATCATGCAAATTTTACTGTAATTGTGTCATTGACTTTTTAGCTCACCTGAGCACAAAGTGCTCAAGGTGAGGTATTGTGATCGGTCTGTTGTCCGGCGTCTGTCTGTCTGTCTATCTGTCTAACTGTCTATCTGTCTGTCTATCTGTCCATCCGTCAACTTTTCACAAAAAAATCTTCTCCTCCTAAAGTACTGGGCAGAATTCAGTCATATTTCACACATATGATCTATGGGTCATGCTTTTTCAAAATACTTCAAAGAATTTGAATCGGGGCCATAATGGGGTCAAAAAGTAGGTCACTAGGTCAAATCTTCTTTCTGCTCTAGGGGCCATATTTGTTGCTCAATTGTTGTGAAAATTTATCAGAATATTTGTCTTGATGATATTTAGGTCATATTAAAAAATAGGTCAAGCCAGGTCAAAAACTAGGTAAAATCCATCTTTTTACTCTATATGTGCCAATTTTGGCACAAACGTTGTCAAAATTGTCCTGAATGTTTATCTTGATGATATCTAGGCTATGTCAAAAAGTGGGTCATTCCAGGTCATTAACTAGGTCATGAGGTCAAATCTTGTGAAATCCTTTATTTTGCTCTGGAAGTGGCAATTTTGGTCCAAACTTTGTCAAAATTGTTCTAAATGTTTATCGTTATGATATCTGTGTCATGATCAAAGGAGGGTCATGCAAGGTCAAAAAGTAGGTCAAAAGGTCAAATATTACAGATCCTTTCTTTTGCTCTAGAGATGCCAATTTTGCCCAAAACTTTGTCAAAACTATCCTAAATACTTATCTTGATATCTAGGTTATGTACAAAGTGTGGGTCATGTAAGGTCAAAAACTAGGTCATTGGGTCAAATCTTGGTTTTGCTTTAAGAACGGAAATATATACTTAAACATTGTGAAAATTGTTCAGAATGTTTATCTTGACGAAATCTGGGTCATTTTAAAAGTGGGTCATGTGAGGTCAGAAACTAGGTCACTAGGTCGAATCTTGTTTTTCCTGTAAGAACCAAAATATTTACTCAATCATTGTGAAATTGTTCAGAATGTTTACCTTGACAAACTCTGAGTCATTTTAAAAGTGGGTCATGTGAGGTCAGAAACTAGGTCACTGGGTCAATTTTTTTTTTTTCCTCTAAGAACCAAAATATTTACCCAATCATTGGGAAAATTCAGAATGTTTATCTTGGTGATATGAATAGCACGTCATTTGAAGTTAAAAACTAGGTCACTAGGTCAAATTTTGATTTTGCCCTAAGTACCAAAATATTTACTATATCTTTGTGAAAATTGTTCAGAATGTTTATCCTGATGATTTCTTGGTGATTTGAAAAGTGGATCATGCTAGGTCTAAAATTAGGTCACTAGGTCAAATTTTGTTTTTGCTCTTAGAACCAAAATATTTACTTTATCTTTGTGAAAATTGTTCAGAATGTTTATCTTGACGAAATCATGGTCATTTTAAAAGTGGGTCATGTGAGGTCAGAAACTAGGTCACTAGGTCAAATTTTGTTTTTCCTCTAAGAACCAAAATATTTACCCAATCATTGGGAAAATTCAGAATGTTTATCTTGGTGATATGAATAGCACGTCATTTGAAGTTAAAAACTAGGTCACTAGGTCAAATTTTGATTTTGCCCTAAGTACCAAAATATTTACTATATCATTGTGAAAATTGTTCAGAATGTTTATCCTGATGATTTCTTGGTGATTTGAAAAGTGGATCATGCTAGGTCTAAAATTAAGTCACTAGGTCAAATTTTGTTTTTGCTCTTAGAACCAAAATATTTACTTTATCTTTGTGAAAATTGTTCAGAATGTTTATCTTGACGAAATTTAGGTCATTTTAAAAGTTGGTCATTTGAGGTTAGAAACTAGGTCACTAGGTCAAATTTTCTTTATGCTCTAAGAACCAAAATATTTACTTTATTGTGAAAATTGTTCAGGATGTTTATCTTGACGAAATCTGGGTCATTTTAAAAGTGGGTCATGTGAGGTCAGAAACTAGGTCACTAGGTCAAATTTTGCTTTTCCTCTAAGAACCAAAATATTTACTCAATCATTGTGAAAATTGAGAATGTTTATCTTGGTGATATGAATAGCAGGTCATTCGAGGTTAAAAACTAGGTCACCAGGTCAAATTTTGATTTTGCTCTAAGAACCAAAATATTTACTTTATCATTGTGAAAATTGTTCAGAATGTTTATCCTGATATCTTGGTGATGTGAAAAGTGGGTCATGCGAGATCTGAAATTAGGTCACTAGGTCAAATCTTGTTTTTGCTCTAGGAACCAAAATATTCACTTCATCGTTGTGAAAATTGTTCAGAATATTTATCTTGGTGATATCTGGTCAATATTAAAAGGGGGCCATGTGAGGTCAAAAACTAGGTCACTAGGTCAAATTTTGATTTTGCTCTAAGAACCAAAAATATTTACTTTATCATTGTGAAAATTTCCAGAATGTTTATCCTGATGATATCTTGGTGATGTGAAAAGTGGGTCATGGTAGGTCTAAAACTAGGTCACTAGGTCAATTTTTTTGCTGTAAGAAACAAAATATTTACTTTATCATTGTGAAAATTGTTCAGAATGTTTATTTTCACAATATCTGGGGCATGTATAAAGTGGGTCATGGGCGGTCAAAACCTAGGTCAAATATTGTTTTTGCCAAAAAAATCAATATTTATTCATCATTGTGGAAATAGTTCAGAATTGCTTATCTTGATGCTAAATGGGTCATGTAGAAAGTGGCTAATGTTAGGTCAAAAACTAGGTCAAAAGGTCAAATCTGTTTTTTTGTTCTAAGAAATATTTACTCATCATTGTGAAAATTGTTCTGAATGTTTATCT
>CAVMGG010000436.1:0-63000 GCA_963680895.1 Fragum sueziense
GGAAAAGCCTTGTTAGCGGGGTCATTAGTGCGGGAGAGTGCCAGAGTGTTGTATATGATTACACCCTATTTTGTTGGCACTTTCAGTGTAGGGCTAAATATAAGAAATGATGAATCAAGGATGCCATTATGGCCAGGTTATCAGCTGCCAAAAAGAATAAATAAAATTTCATCATCAGCATTTTCTTCTCAATGTTTTTAAAAGCCTTTTTACATTAGGTACATCAAAACCCAGTCTTGGTTGGGAACCACTTTCACAAAATTTAATGCTTGATATGATTGGCAAATTATGCTTGTCAGAATTATAGGAATAACCCTTTTCAAATTGCTGCCCACCACACATGTCATGAAGAAAAATCTTGCACATAATAATTTGTTAAAACTAGGATCAAAACGAGTACTTGTCTTACATCTGAATGTGCCACCCAAATTCAGAACTCATCTACATATATGCGGGTAATCAGGTACCTGACTTGAAACTGTCGGACAGGTACATGTGTACAAATTGTGCACTTGTCTCAGCCCTAGCAGAAAAAATATGCAGCAGCCTATAGATGCCCTACCCCTGCGAAAAAGTTCATTTTAGTTTATGAACTGTTTTAGAACGTTGAATGACACATAATTCTTGAACTTGGGTTCTGGTTGTGAGTTCTAAAACCAGCAGGGCCAATATCCTTTCAGACATTAATTTTGACAAAAGTAATTTTTCTGTCACCAATAGATTTGCAACATGACTCTAGGCTCAGATTGGATATTGTGGTAGTACTGTGTGAGAAATAGGAATACCAGGAGCCCATGATGGAGTCACATTGCAAATCCTAGGTGACAGAAAAATTACTTTTGCCTATGCCCTTCTTGTGACAGGGAACACTATACTTAAAGGGGTAGACCTTTAAAGGTTAAGAAAAGACCATCAAGCTGCATCTTGGAGCAAGATCAGCCTATGCATTATAATAATCAAGTGCAGTTCTATAATTTTCACTATCTGCTACTGCTAGTCTCTAAACTCAAGTGTAAAAGGCAGGAAATCAGCCCCATTTGCACAGTCAATTGAAATACATAACAAGTGTCTAGATACAGTTTAGAACATCATAAAATTGATATAAAACTTAACTTTTAGGTAAATTCTAACAGAATGGTATGATTGCGCAAAGAAATTTTCCAAAATATACCATTAACATGGTGGATAACTCATGTCACTTTTGGGAAACATTCACACCAAAAAATTGTCTGCTTAAAGTGCATGTGTTTTGTCTACTTTCTCAGCTTATTCTCTACGAATTTTGACAAGATAAACTGCACTGTACGCGTCTTTGAGAGGGCCATTCCATATCCTAACTCAGTCTGCATCGAATCCCATGTTTTTTCAAACATTCAAGAGAAAGACATTTTCGTTCGGGAAAGGGTTAAATGAAATAATCAGCAGTTTCATAATGCTCCCAACTGTACAGTTTATCATGACCCAATAATCAGCAACACCAATAAGATCTGATGGAATTTTTGTTCTTGTGCCAAATAAATTCATTCATTCATTAAATTTTGCTGAAATTTGCTGAAAAAATAGCCTGTTTTTGACATCCCCAGTTGAGTAGAAAACATTTGAAAACATAGAAGGAAAAGAAGAAAACGCTGATGACCAGCATTTTCTTCTTTTCCCTCTTTGTTTTCTTTGTCTAAACATATGACTTTTGTGACTGTCTTTAGCACATTTAACTTGATCTATTTATTCAGTTCATTTAGATCTTTAGATCTACAAGACACATTGTTTCTCAACTATGACAAAGGAAACCTCTAGGGAAAAGCAGAAAATGCCAACTACTTTGATGCTTCCCATACATTTCTCATATCAGAGGGCTTAAACCTGCATAAGAAACCTTGTGTGAAAAGGATTTAACCCTTTCCCAAACAAGACCTGGTTTTGACGTCTCTAGTAGAAAAGGCTTGGGAAAACATTGAAACAAAAGAAGAAACTGCTGATAACCAGCAGTTTCTCCTTTTGTCTCAATATTTTCTATGCCATATTTTACCCAAATTCTATCTTTGATAACTTCCATTTTGTCCTTTGCGGCAGCTTTTGAATTGGACAACCCTAAAAATTTGCCGTTCGGGAAAGGGTTAAGACATTAAAACCTTTTTCGCGTGCAAAATGACCTCTACTATCATTCAGTTTAAAACCTTGGAGGCTGACAGATAAGTTTTGATTACAAATGCAGAAGGCCATCAAGTCATGCAAACATTAACATTTAAATTGATAGTGGGAGAGATGAGAATCATGATGAAAAAGATCTGAGGATCCAAATCTTGTTAGAACTGTAAACCGTTGGCAGACATTGACAAGAAGGGTCCAGTTTGATGCCTTTGCTGCACCAGGCAAATAATGATACCTCAGTTGATTTAGAACAGGGAACCATGATGAACAAGATGTGTTTGTGAAATACAAATGCCCCCGAAATTGCCATTTTTCTAAAATGTTAAGTTTTCGTGGAATAAAGGGTTATTAAGGGTTAAGGGACGACCTTCAGGAAGGTCAAATTACATGGAACAGATAGATATCATTGAAAGGAAGTTGCATACTAAGTTTGAGCTTTGTATGTCAAATATTTTTGGAGAAAAGGCAAAGGTTAATTAAGTTTTCTGAGTAAAAGGTTAAGTTTTCGTAGAGTAAAGGGTTGATAAGGGTTAACGGGTGACCTTGAGGAAGGTCAAATTGCATGAAACAGATAGATATCATTGAAAGGAAGTTGCATACCAAATTTAAGCTTTGTATGTCGAATACTTTTAGAGAAAGGGCAAAGGTTAAGTTTTCGGACTAAAAGGTTAAGTTTTTGTAGAGTAAAGGGTTGATAAGGGTTAACAGATGACCTTGAGGAAGGTCAAATTGCATTGAACAGATAGATATTATTCAAAGGAAGTTGCATACCAAATTTGAGCTTTGTATGTCAAATACTTTTGGAGAAAAGGCAAAGGTTAAGTTTTCGGACAGACGGACGGACGGACAGACAGACAGACGGACACGAGTAAAACAATATACCCCCGATCTCTCGATACGGGGGCATAAAAATGCAATAGGGAATGATTTTATCATGTTAATTGTGACGTAAATTCGGACAAACAAAATAGTAATTCATAGGTGTTGTTATAAAATCTCGTAACTACGGCTTGATTTAAGCCGTAGTTACGAGATTTTATAACAACAGCGACGGTTTATCAAAACATAACTGTGAACCTAGTCTACTGTTAGCACAAAATTCTTTGCCATTCAGCACAAACTGCTGTAACTCTTACTCTCTTTGCAAATATTTGATTAATTGATTGATTGATTGATTGATTGATTGATTGATTGATTGATTGATTGATTGATTGATTGATTGAGTGAGTGAGTGAGTGAGTGAGTGAGTGAGTGAGTGAGTGAGTGATCAATTGGTGGATCAATTGATTGATTGATTGATCGACTGATTGATTATGAGGTTAAATGCTATTTTAAACAGTATTTCAGTAATTATCATGAAAGCTAGCACACCTAACCAATCCTATTATTTCTCTGACCAGACCTTTTACAACATCTTTACTGAGCCTCCAGCTACTTGTTCCACTTTGCTACTCTTTGGTGGGGGACAACATGAAATAACGGATACTTGTTGTGGTCAGGGATTGTCCAAGAGGGAGCTGAGGGACCTAATGAAATGGATTGAGAGTCCAACTAACGACCAACTGTAGGCCATAGCCCTGGCCACCCAATTTTAGAAGCAGAGAAAAGAAATGAAAGTCTAGCCATTAGAATCTGAAATAATTTAATTTTTATGCACTGCACATAAAATTTAAATTTCTTTTGAAGGAGGAATAAATTTCATTAAACTGACAGCTGTGACAAGTTGATGCAAGATCATGAATTATAAAATTTAAATTCGGCTGCACTTTTTTCATTAATTCGCTCTTAATGTCAATCTAGCATACCTTTTGATACATCTTTCTCTTTTTCAGTATCACTTGAACCATATAATTCTCTTTCTAACAGACAGCTTAACCCTTTCGTTCCCAAACAAGACCTGCTTTCCACGTCCCTATCAGAAAAGGCTCGGGAAAACATTGAGACAAAAGAAGAAAATGCTGATGATCAGCATTTTCTCCTTTTGCCTCAATATTTTCTATGCTATATTTTACACAAATCCAATGGTTTTCAATCTTGATTTTGTCGTCTGCAGCAGCTTTCAAATTGGAACACCCTGAAATTGTGTCGTTTGGGAAAGTGTTAATATGAAACAATTTGAGTAAGCAGAGATCTGCGGTGGTAATCACCAACAAGTCTAAATCCATGTATATACCTTTAAAATTACACAACAATACATCATACATGCCATTGGCCCAGACACGTGTCTCGTCCAATCAGATGGCTTGTAAAGTAATTTGGATTTAGACATTCAATATAGAAGAAATGTTGGTGAGTTTGGGGGGGCGTATAATGATGAAATCTAGCATTTTCTCCGTATAATCTCTGACTTACAATGCTTTCCATACTTTAACCTATACTGATACACACCTTTCTCCCTTGGAAAACATTACTTTGTCATTTGTATGAAATTTGAATTAGGACCACTCCAGAAATTTGTCATCTTGAAAAAGGCATCTAGCTCTAAATGAAAAGTGTATAGCTCTAAATGAAAAGGAAATTGCTCTTAACCCTTTCCCAAAGAAGACCTGGTTTTGACGTCCCTAGAAGAATAGGCTTGGGAAAACATTGAAACAAAAGAAGAAACTGCTGATAACTAGCATTTTCTCCTTTTGCCTCAAAATTTTCTGTGCCATATTGTACGCAAATCCTTTCCTTTTTAACATGAACTTTGTTGTCTTTTACAGCTTTCTATAAATTGGATCATTCAAAAATTTTGTCATTTGGGAAAGGGTTAATATACTTTTGCTGCAAAGTGATAAATATTCATGAAATGTCTGCATTTGACATAACCACATGATTCTGCAAATAACAAAGGTATAAAATTCCTCAGATGTGATATGAGACATCTTGATGTAAAAGACAGATGCAGAGCTGCAGATACAAGGCTGGGAGGCTAAATTAAGGCTTTTTAACCCTTTCCAAAACGACAAACTTTTAGAGTGATTTACTTCAAAAACTGCCACAAATGACAAAATGGATGTTATTAAAGATAGGATTTGTGTAAAATATGGCACAGAAAATATTGAGAATAAAGGAGAAACTGCTGGTTATCAGCAGTTTCTTCTTTTGTATCAATGTTTTCCCAAGCCATTTCTACTAGGAACGTCAAAACCAGGTCTTGTTTGGGAAAGGGTTAATGATAAACATAAATAATTCTTCATCAAATGCTAATTTGTTGGTAGTCACAGAGCTTCAGATTTACAGTGGGCCCCGGGGCCATTTGACACACTATTTGCAAATATGGCCCATCACTTTTCAACTCCAGGGGCCAAGCGGCCCAAGCTTTTACAAATTTTTTATATCACTATGTTTATTTTCATTGCTATGGCCCATCATTTCCAAAAATGACCCACCAATTTCCCTGCCATGGGTCATTTCGACCCACCACTCTTAAAATAAATCTGAAGCTCTGTAGTCATTGGAATCATCTTTTTGAGACCATAACAATTAATACCCACAACATAGGGTTTAGAATCAAAACATTTTTTCAGCATATCATTGCTGCTCTGCAGATGCATGGAATTTTCAAGGCTAAAATTCATAGACTATCTTTGTTTCCAATCAAGATAAATTTATCAGGAATATCAGACTTAGCCAGATGTTGACAAAAAACATAACTGACAACCCCAAGGCTGTATAATAGATTCACAATTAAACGAGAATGAATATACCATAGTTGTTTTGGTAAAGCAATTCATCTTTAATTATTCTCGTTTAATTGTGAATCTATTATGATTTGAAATGCATTTCAACCCTTTCCAAAACAAATTATTTTTGGATGGGTGCTCCAAATCAAAGGGGATATAGGCGCCAACTTTGCTCTACTCCCAATTCGTCTACTCCCCATTTGTCTACTATTTTGGACATAATTCCCATTTCCTCTACTTTTCTATACTTTATTTGATTTGACATAACAAGAGGGCCTGAATGGCCCTATATCGCTCACCATAGCTCATTCGATAATTTTGTAATAACGATCACTTAATGGGCATAAAATACCGTAAGCAAAGTAAAACCTACCTCTAAATGAAAGTTAATCCGCTGTACAAGTATCAGATATAATATCAGCTATATAACATGGTCACACTTCACGATAATCGTTTATCATGTACATCCTAGATTTGTATCATTGATTGGTATGAACTGTATGATCACTAATTGTATAAATAACTTCCTCTTTCTTGTATTGTTCACTCAGTCACATCAACCTGAAACAAGAACAATGGGAGATCTTTACATGTGACAAGGGAGAATCCAAAATATAAGCACTAACAATACACTTTGAAACAAGAGCTTCACAGAGCGGCGCATATACGCCCGAGAGGGGCTTGTCAATAAAATGGGCATTTTTTTTTAATTTAAGGGCAGATAATTCAAGAACGAAAAGAGTTATCTGAAATCCATAAGCAGTGTGCACAACTAGACACCATGGAGATTCATTGTGGCATGTTTGATCAAATTCCGATCAAAACTGTAGGAAGAGTTGCGCACACAAGAAATTGCTAACGGACAGACAGACAGACGACCGGGGCCATAACATAATACGACCCTTCGGGTGTATAACAAAATATTGGTGCTTAAATTTTCAACAAAAACCTTGTATAGTCCAGCAACATCTACATATGTAATGACCCCACTTCGGCAAAGTTTTCTTAACACGCTCAACTAACGGACAGTGGAAACAAAAGTAAAGTTGTTCTGAGTTCATTTGGGTCAACTATAACTGCAACTATGAAGATATTAGAATCAGCAGAACTTAAAATGATCATTCAGCAACATAATTCAGTTAATAAATCCCTTCCCAAATGGTAAAAATTTGGACTGCTTTTAATGTGTGACATATGTGCTGATAAGAGGAAATTATTAGTCTGAAAGGCTTAAAATTCCACTAATTTAAATTTCAGAGAAACGAATCCTTGCCTAGAGACTGCATGATATTATGCTCACAGTTCAAAGCATATGCAAAGTTTCAAAGCAATAACATTAGTAGAAACATAGATAACAAATTGCACGTAAAAAGTTAATTAAAGCATTAAATTTATGTCTATATGCTTAAATGCCCACCCGAAGGTGTCAAAAATTATACTAAGACACCCCTCCCTTTCTATGAATAGTTGCATAAATATTCCTTCTGGATTCTGGTGCATGACAAGATAGATCTCTAATCTATGAAAACGAAATAAATTCTGACAGATGTTTAGCAAAAGAGTTTAAAAACTTTGGCCATATTTTCCTGAACGCCTACACCTCCAAGATAAACAGATTTTAATCTTGTGATAGAAATTTGATCTTTTCATAACAAATAATTATCTAAATGTGCATAATGCCTGATGGAAGTTTAATGACTTTCAATATCACTCTTCTGCAGACATTTTTTCGATTTCTTCATTTTCGACAATGTTTTCTGGCATTTCTGCCATAGAATACCAAAACATAAGTTTAATTTACTTGAAAAAGTTGTCTGCATCATCTTTGAATTTGGACAAGTCTCAAATTTTGCCGTCTTTTTATGGGTTTATATGTCAACGAGATTCCTGGAGCAATGAGACTGATTTAGCCTAGGAAAGCATTAACCCATTACCAAACAGCAAAATTTTAGACCTGTCCAAATTCAACAAGAGGTGTCCAAAGACAGCGCGCTCGACTTTCTACGTTGCTTAGTATAAAGGGGTCATAACTCCAAATATAGTGGAGCCAGGGTCATGGGCCCTGGTAGTAAGGTAGAGGGTGTGATGGTGAATAAGTATTCCAAGTTTGGGTTAAATCCCTTTGAAAGTATGGAAGTCATTGATGTTTGAAAAAACTTTAACCTGTGTTGCAACGCCAACGCCAACACCCGGGTGACAGTATAAGCTCTCATTTTCTTCGAAAAGTCGAGCTAAAAATGTTGCAGATGACAATTTCAAGTTGATGAAATTTTAAAGATATTTACATTTTGGGTTAGAAAACATTGTGGGAAATGAAGAAATTGCTTGGCACAAGCAATTTCTTCATTTTCCAAAGTGTTTTCCTCAGCAATTTTCTGAGGGGCGTCAAAAAGCATCACAGTGTGGGAATGCATACGTAAAAGACAATTATTTTTTGTATATCGCTGTTTTTCTGCAAAAACCTCGTATCTGCAGCTTAAAACAAGCTGCAGATACAAGGTTTTTGCAGAAAAGCGACGATATATGGGAGAATAGCATGCAGGAAGTCATTTCCATTTTAATTGCACTTGACATTGGGAGCAACCCAAACTGTATGTACCACTTGGGGAATGAAATTTTGTCCTTCATAGAAAAGGTCTCACCCATTCCCATTTAAAGACATTTTTCATAGCTCTAGTAGATATAGTTTAAGAAAACATTGAAGAGCAAAGAAATTTTGTTTCTAATCTGACCAGCGTTGAAATTTGCTGTCTGGTATGGGGTTGATATTGCTGTCTTGTATTTGAAGGGTTAAAATTAGCAAGTAAAGGACAATGAGTGAACGCCCAAACATAATAAACCCTTTCCATTTCACATCACATTCTATTAGTACGTAAATTTGGTCAACTCTTTCCCAAACAGCAGTTTTTTGTCTGTTCCTCTTTGAAAGCTGCTGTAGAAGACAAAATGAACATTAATATAAGACACAGTTTTTGTACAATATTAAAGCTTATATCACACTGGTGGTGAACTCGGCCAAAGCATGGGACATTTTTTCATGAACAATGTATTCCATCCATGTTGTAATAAAATATTGTAATTACAGCTTTATCGAAGCCATAGTTACGATATTTTATAATAACACCAACGGTTTGTCAATACATAACGGTACACCCAGTCTATTCTTAGAACAAATTCATTGTCATTAGAAAAACTATCCAATCAGATCTTTAAACTCACATTTAAACGCAAAATATCTATACCTTGTTGTAGAGAAAAACGTCCCTCGCTTTGGCCGAGTTCACCACCAGTGTTTCATAAACCGGCCACTTCTGATAGGATCAACTCGATTAAGCCTGTCAAGCAATGAAGTATATCAAGTTCAGTCAGCATGGTTGATTGGCAGTAGTCAGGTAATGGAGCTTAAGCTGCATTGCTCGGGCTTCTTACTTGATTTTTTAACAATCATGTAACAAAAACTTGTGTGCATTTGTGTTGAAAATTGATTGGGAAGTGATTATGTATTGATTGGGTACCAGAAGATTGACCTGATCGAGAGGGAATCAAGTTCGGAGCATCAAGAAAGGCAGACATTGCCTAAATAGATGTCTTATTGTCTACAGTGGTAAGAAAGGAGATCAAGTGTGATATCTTTTACAGGAACTACACCCAACCTGCACTTGATACTTTGACCTAATCCAGCAATTCCCTACCACCCCATCAAAAACTGTAGCAGTCAGACTTGATCTACTAGAGATCGAGAAGAAGTCAATTGACCAAACGCCGACTGTCAATCAAAAACATTGATTATCCAATGGGCGATCAGAAAAATGTCATGCACCAATTGTTCTTCGTTGCATGTGTCATTGTATCGATTTATCAACTGACAATCAAAACAATCGACATGCCAATTGCAAAGAATTTTGTGCTTATTATCGATTCACAATTAAACGAGAATAATTTCAGTTGTTTTGATAAAGCAGTTCTACTGTAAAAATTCTCGTTTAATAGTGAATCGATTATACAATAGACTAGGTTTACCGTATGTTTTGATAAACTGTCGGTGTTGTTATAAAATCTCGTAACTACGGCTTAAATTAAGCCGTAGTTACGAAAGTTTATAACAACACCTCTGAAATACTATTTTGTTTGTCCGAGTTTACTTCACGATCAACTGGATAAAATCATTCCCTATAAACGAACACATGTCCATTGTTTGTATTAAATTCTATGTTGGGCGGAGTGATCTGTCCATTGGCGTTTGGTCAATTGGTCAGGTTTAGTCTGGGAATTAATTGATCGAGTTGATCTGATCAGCAGTGGGAACCTTGAATTAATTATATAAATGATTGGTCAGAGTGTTAAGGCTTTCTGTCTAACATTTTGAATTCTGTGAACTTTAACCCTTACCCAATTAACAACACAATTTCATCCTCATCAACTTTTAAAACTGCTGCAGACAACGAAATGGATGTTAATAAAGGTATGATTTCAGTACAATATAGCATGGAAAACATTGAGGCAAAAGGAGAAAATGCTGATTATCAGCATTTTCTTCTTTTGCCTCAATGTTTTCCCAAGCCCTATTATTAAAGGCAGAATAACACTTAACATCTTGCAAATTTTCAGAGAACTTTGTACAAAAAAATAAATATATTATCAAAATATGGTCTTTAAATTGCATATATGCCAAATCTTAGCGTTCTACCTTGTGTATTGGCTTAGATGTCGACGGATTTAAACCCCCATGATTTGTTGTCCCGGGGATAATATTTACAATAATGGAACATATGGAGTTTTAAATCCGTCGACATCCTAGCCAATACACAAGAAAGAAAGCTAAGATTTGGCATAGATGCAATTTAAAGGCCATATTTTCATAATACATATTTATTTTGTACGTAGTCTCGGAAAATTTGCATGATTTTAAGTGCAATTCCCCCTTTAACCCATTCCCACTCAATGACGCATTTTGACGCCTCTCAATGAAAAGGCATGAGAAAACATTGTGGAAAATGAAGAAATTGCTTGTGACAAGCAATTTCTTCATTTTCCACAATGTTTTCTACCCCAAAATACCGCAAAAAGCAAAAATTCATCCACTTGAAATTATCGTCTGCATGATCTTTGAATTTGGATCACCCTAAAATTTTGCTGTTTGGGAAAGGGTTAAAGGGCGACGGTAACAGATGGTCTAATTGCAAAAAATGAAATTTTTTGAAAAAATATGCAAAACTTTTGTGTTGACCACCTCGGGATGGTTAATAATATGCGATTCAGACAGAGAATGAGCCGAAATTACAAGACAGATAGCTGAATTTAGGGAGAATCCAAGCCTAAATTCAACCCCATTACTGATGGGGTTAGAATTATTTTCAAATTGTTGCGCATGCGCATACAGCGCGGACCATGATTCAAACCAGATTCATACTTAAATTTCAATATGACGTCATCATGTATGTTGTGACGTCATTTAAGAAAGTCGCATGTCCTACTGTTTTGACCTACTTTCGACATCGCTTCATGAATTTGGTATCAAATTGCGAAAAAATGAGTCGTTGCTTCAATAGTTTCTCGTAATCATTTAATCAGGTCATATAAAGCTTAAAAAGTGTACATTTCGTTTGTATTTGACAATTTTTGGGTCCAAATCTGGGAAATTATAGTAGCTTTAAAGATGTAAAAACTCCTTCTTGTGAAAGTGTTAATTTCCTTGTCGGAAGCATGTCTACCATTGTAAGTTTGTGACTCAGCACATTTCCTCAAAATTGTCAACTTTCTATGACAGGCTTTCATAATGAATAGTCGGCAATAATTGATAAATTAGATGAGCTTTCAATACATGTACATCAATTCTAACAATAAAGTAGATATCAATATTTTCTCATTGTTGAAATGTTTAAGTATGGATGTATTATTGAGGAGGGGGGGGGGGGGGGGGGGGATAGGATATGCTGCCCCCCCCCCCCCCCTTCTAAATCATTGGGGGCCTGACTTCTCCCTCTTCCTACACAAGCGCAAATAGAAATCTCCAAGTCAAGGCAGCATAGACAATCTTGAAAGAAAGCAAGTAGAAAATGCTGATGAAATTACAGACAAATGAATTAAGGGATAAAACAACAGACATATGCATCAATTTTGAATGTCCATATATAATAACAAGAAATGACTAAAATTATACCTTAAACTAGGTAAATCAGTACCCCAGCATAAAGTATCCCAAGTATTTACTATAGATGTGACTGCCAAAATAGGTTTTCGGTCATTTATAATTATGAACTTGGCTAGCTACTTGTCACATACTTAAGATAAAGGTTTCAGGCTATGTTTACTTTTAAACCAAAGAATCCCAAACATTTTCCCTCTTTTTGCTATTTTTTGTGCTAAATTAACAGTTTCCAAGACTAAGGCCTGGTTTTGAAGACTGTTATAAAGGGTTTGGAAAAACATTGAGACAATAGAAGAAAATGCTGATATTCAGCATTTTCTCCTTTTCCCACAATATTTTCTGAGCTATATCAAACACAAAACCTTAAGCCCCGTTCCCACTGTCAGGGTTTGGACCCCCGGTTAGTCCCTGATGAGTGGTCCGGGGGAAACCGTGACAAACCGGGAGTACAACCTTGGCGGCACCGTGAACATCCTGGACCATCCGGGATGAACCTTGTTGATCCGGCAACCGACCCCGAATGTTTTAAAATGTTTAATACAACCGGCAGTCACCGGGACTCACCGGGAGGATGTCAAGAATCGGCTTTATCCAGGGAAACACCGGCATATTCCAGGGCAAGTCCGGTTCTCTACCCTGGCTCAACCGTGATAGTCCCTGATAATCCGCGGACATTTTCAGCTTAATCAATGTAGTTTCATTTTCTGATGCAAGCACAAGCAAACAAGATGAACTCATAAACCAGAACTTCAAGAGACGAAAGAGAACCGATGCTGATCCACGAGTGACCAGCGGGAAACATCGGCTTGTCACCGGCGCACAACCGTGATATGAAAGGGCGATACCGGCGGCTACCGGTGCGCTACCGGCGACGACCGGGGTTACACCGGGTCGTACCGGGATCACGCCGGCCCCTGCACCGTAAATACACCGTGGCAAACCGGGAACAAATCGGGATAGTCCGGGGTAGAACGGGAAGATCCTGCTAGTAACAAGAGGACCATGATGGTCCTATATCGCTCACCTGAACCAAAATGATATAAGCAACACTTTTCTTCAATTCAAAAAATATTTATGACTTTTAGACTGAAAACGAACTTATGGTCAATAACATTGTGAAAATCGAACTCATCCAAGATTTCATCTTGCCCAACATTGTGCCCAAGATTTGTCTTGTTTGATAAATAATTGTAGATTCTGGAGTATAAACAAGGACGAAAACAGCCGAAAACAGCAATTTTGTCAAATTCAAGGGCACGTTACCCTTGACTTCCTAGTCAGATCAGGCTGAAAATCAAACTCAACCGAGATCTTATGATATCCAACATTGTGTCCAAGATTTGTCTTGATTGGTCAATAATTGTAGATTCTAGAGTGTAAACAAGGTCTAAAGCAGCCGAAAACGGCATTTTGATCAAATTCAAGGGCACATAACTCTCCACTTTTTGTCAGATTGGACTGAAAATCAAACTTATCCAAGATCTTATGGTCTCAAACATTGCGTTCAAGTTTTGTCTTAATTGATAAATAATAGTAGATTATAGAGTGTAAACAATGTCAAAAACAGCCGAAATCGGCAATTTTATCAAATTCAAGGGCACAAAACTCTCATCTTTCTGGTCAGATCAGACTGAAAATCAAAGTCATCTGAGATCTTATGGTCTCCAACCTTGTGTCCAAGATTTGTCTTGATTGGTCATAAATTGTAGATTCTAGAGTGTAAATAAGGTCGAAAACAGTCAAACACAGCAATTTTGTCAAATTCAAGGGCTCATAACTCAACTTTCTGGTGATCAGATAAGACTGAAAATCAAACTCATTTCAGATCTTATGATCTCCAATATTGTGTCCAAGTTTTGGATTGATTGATCAATAATTGTAGATTCTAGAGTGTAAACATCGTCGAAAACAGCCAAAAATGACAATTTTGTCAAATTCAAGGGCAAGTAACTCTCGACTTTCTGATCAGATCAGACTGAAAATTACACTCATCTGAGATCTCATAGTCCCAAACATTGTGTCAAAGTTTTGTCTTGATTGATGAATAATTGTAGATTCTAGAGTGTAAACAAGGTCAAAAACAGCCGAAAATGGCAATTTTGTCAAATTCAAGGGCACATAACTCTCGTCTTTCCAGTCAGATCAGACTGAAAATCGAACTCATCCGAGATCTTATGATCTGCAATGTTATGTCCAAGATTTGTCTTGATTGATCAATAATTGTAGATGCTAGAGTGTAAACAATGTCAAAACTAAGTATTTTTCGCATTCAAGGGCAGATAACTCCTGCATTTCTAGTTCGATCTGACCCATAATCGAACTCATCCGAGATCTTATGGCCATACATGTTTTGACCAAGTTTGGTCAAGATTGGCTTCTATTTGTAGATGCTAGAGTGTAAACACGAAATTGTGGACGGACGGATGGACGGTCAGACAGACAGACAGACAGACGGACGACTGACAAAAAGTGACCACAATAGCTCACCTTGAGCACTTCGTGCTCAGGTGAGCTAATAAACCGGGGGTACACCAGGGCAATGTCGGGAATATGGGAATATGAATCATTTTTTAGAGAAAAGATCTCGGATCATCCCGGAATACCGGCTCTTTCCCCACCGGGAGGTACCGTGGGTGTCCGGGACCAACACCGTGACAGTGGGAACGGGGCTTTACCTCAATTATTATCCATTTTGTCATCAGCACCAGCTTTCGAATTAGACCAACCTTAAGTTTTGTCATTTGGGAAAGGGTTAATTACTGTTCTGAAGCATCAGGGTATTGTAGCTTAGCATGTCCATGTCATGTCTTTTTCTTCTGCAAAAAACCACTGTGTTGTAAGTTGTCCGTTAGGTTTGTGTAGTCATTCAAAGATGGCGACAACGATATAGCATGAGAGGTAGGTGTCATAGTTTTTCATTGATAAATTTCTTATACGGTCGTATCTTGCCTTGATACTGATATCATTATACAGGGGAAATGTATACCTATCAACGGTTCTATATATCAAAGTATCAGTGTTGTCCTATCGTACTCAGTCGTTGTGCGAAGACAGCCCAACACGGAAAACTTTTTTCGAAGCGAGAAAGTTGCCCTTTTAAGGATGATTACGAGGGTTGTCCGGAAAGTTCATGGACACTGTTTAATATATAAAAATGAGAAAAGAAGATTTTATAACACACACATTGTGTCATTAAACAATATCTTAGAAACAACATTTCAAATTTTTAACAAAATGCCTCAATTTTTAACAGAATTACATCTATTTTTGTGAAGAAGGTTGATGCACCCCGGAGCACGTCATGACGTTATGACGTTCATGCGACGAAGAAATAACTTTGCCAAGAATACTTGCGCTGCTTTATTTTCTTCAGAAAGCATTCTTAGCGCCCTCGTGCACACACTGTTTTCATTTTCAAATGTTTTGTAAGGATTTCGTTAACAATTGTTTTTGACAGTTCATATTTTTCCTCCGATATATCTTACCGTATTTTGCCTATCGTCATTCACGACGTCACTCACCAAATTTACATTTCTATCTGTTATAACACTCGATCTTTGAGACCTCGAATCAGCTATTGCTTCCCCGAAAACGTTTGTGACATTTGCAAACGATATAATACTGCACACATGGTCTCTTCGTAGATGAGTTAACGAATTCCCTGGTCTTTGCAGGCCTTTTCTTAGTTCCTCGCAAAATTTCACAAGAACGCGCTGCTCCACCCAAACGTCCGACGTCGTCATTTTTGATAGATTTCCTTCCATATCAAGCTTCTTTAAATCATCCTCAAATGTCAATTTTCAACGCGACAACATTGAAATCAAAACAAAATGGAGTCAGAATGTTAGGTCACATTTCCATACATTTATTATTTTGTTTCCGGCCAATTTCATATGTTAAATCACTTATTAAAAACCAGACATGGGTAGCCAAAAAGCTCAAAATTTGACGTGCTCCAGGTACCCCTATGTAGGGTCGTATTAGGTCCTATTGCAAATTAATTGCAAATCAAATTTATTTCTTTTTGCTGGAAAAGTACTTGATAGATGTTTAGCTTTCATTTGATAAAGATTTTTTCACAAACAAAGTATTATGAAGCAAAATAAATTGTGTGTCCACGAACTTTCAGGACAACCCTCGTACATAGTAATCAGCGAACTAGGGAACAAATTATTGCTCTAAATTAGATGTTTTTAACATGCTCTTTTCTATGGTTACCCTCGTTTTACACAAAAATGTCCAGATTGTCCACAAACACCGTGTTTACTAAATGGCCAAACAACAGTGTAGTCCCAGTGAAAATATGCAGACACAACGGTGCAGTTTCTGTGTTTTGTGTACGGTGTGGTTGTATTTTCATAACGAATTGTGAACGGTGTAGACATAATTCAATTGTGAACGGTGTAGACTTGAAGCAATAGTAATGTTTAATGATAACGTTTTCACGGCTGAGAATCATGTTTTATAATTACTACCGAAATTATTCAACAATTATGTTAATAGGTGACTGACTTGTAACTGCTTTGCAGCAAAGAAGGTGACAATATGTCTACAAAATATACTTTAATCAAAATACAGAAAGAATCTAGTTTCTTTGCTATTTGTCAAAGCAATTCCGTAAGGGTCAAAAAGTAGAAAGTACCAAGAATCTGGCGGTGTCCGTTTTATTTTTTTCTTTTATTTTCAGTTCCATGCTGTTCACTTGTTACTACCGTCATTTCGAAGGAAGTTTCGAAAAGTTTGTGAAGCATTCGGGACAGGACCATTCCGGTCAGATATTCAGGTTTGAAAACTCTGAACTGTAGTATCATTCCGAATATTATCAAGAGGTCAGACTAGGACATCATCCCCATTTGCGAGCATTGAATACACAAGATAGACCTCATCAATGTAGAAAAAAGGATTTTGGGCTTAACAATCTTTCTGATGATGATATCCCCGATTTTGAATGCATGAGTCCAGTACATAAAAAATTACGAAGTTCAACACCCCATAAAAAGTCGTTCAAAAAGCTCCGACCTTAATTCCTGATATTTCCATTGGACGTGCTGAAACAGATGATACGGATAGGGATTCTTCTCTTTCCCCACGAGACATGAAAACAATGGATGAAATGAACAGTTTGTTCCCAATTGAGAAGCGTTGATCAACTTGGTAATTGTTTATCTTAGTCGAGGAAGGTCGGTTCCCGATGGAAAACATTGAATTTCATTTATTTATGGATGTAAGTTCTACTCTCTTGGAAGTACTTCAATGCGTTTTACTCCAATAGTCAAACGGTTTTGGCGAATAGAATATTGTCTTTTTCATTTCAAATGGTTACATTTTATGAGTGGGCCCAAAAAATCTTGGTCAGAAAATTGTCAGTCCTGAAGAAGAGGTTAATTACGTATGAAAATTCCAAAATGAATTTTGCAGTTCCGTAATTCTATTTTCAAGACTTAATTACTTTAAGTCGAACAAGACGGAAGGCCCAAATGTTTATGAAACAAATTTATAATTTATGTTTTGTTACTTATAATTTATGTTTTGTTGATGGAATCCTTTATTTTGGGTAAAATCATACTTCAATGAGAGGTCAATTTGAAAACTAGATACATGTTGATCAATAATTATCATACTCCTTAAATTGAAATCATTTCATTAATTACAAGAATTGATTGTAATAACCAATTAAAACAGTTACAAAGAAAAATTCAAAGCCAGAGTTGAAATTTCGAATCTACAAATCAAATGAACGGATGAACAAGAAACTGAGCATTGCACCCACATCTTAGGGTAAGTCACTAAACATGGCCCTAAAATGACTGCTATCGTATGTATTGTTTAATATTTTGTGATGGTATTCCTTGTGATTATCATGTCCGTCAGATGTTTTTTTTTCAATACCAAATAACAAAAAATGTCTTCCAAAAATTAAATTAAACATACATCAAACTGTTTTAGGCTTATGTGAATGAAGAAAAGAGAAAACGGCATATTTCCTTAACTTTTGTTTTCGTTTACTTTGAGGATGGTGGCGTTTTCATCAAGGGAAATAACTGTGTTTTCTAAGACCAAAGTATTTGAGGGAGATAAATCAGATGTGCAGATGATCTGCTAGCTGTTCGAGCTAGTTCGCCCTATACAACATACCAAGTCTACACCGTTCACAACTTGTTGTGAAAATAATAACTACACCGTACATAAAACACAGAAACTGCACCGTTGTGTCTGCATATTTTCACTGGGACTACACCGTTGTTTGGCCATTTAGTAAACACAGCGTTTGTGGTCATTCTGGACATTTTTGTGTACTATAATGGTAACCATAGAAAAGAGCATGTTCAAAACATCCAAGTTAGAGCAATAGTTTGTTTCCTAGTTCGCTGTGTACATTGTAATCATCCTTAAAAGGCCAACTTTCTCGCTTCGAAAAAAGTTTTCCGTGTTTGGCTGTCTTTGCACAACGACTGAGTACGATAGGACAGCACTGGTACTTGGCTATATAGCACCGTTATTAGGTATACATTTCTCCTGTACGATGATATCAGTATCATGACAAGATACGGCAATTTAAAGAAATTATCGACGAAAAACTAAGACACCCACCTCTAACGATTTTCCACGGACGCCATCTTTGATTGACCACTCAAAACTTCCGTACAAACTACACAAATCTAACGGACAACTTACAACACAGTGAAAACTGAACTGGTCAATTTGACAAGAGGACCATGATGGTCCTTAATCGCTCACCTGAACTGAGATTCACAAGGTGAGAAATGATTGCATCTTGTCTCATGATATCCAAAAGAACATTCTAATTCTCAATAGTCTTCATCCTTGTGACTAGACATACCTTCTGAACATGCAATATCTACCAATAGATGTCGCCACCCGTCGATTATCATCTATCTATGGTGGGCATTCTGGGTTAACTACTTTCAAGATGTCAGCGCCCGAAAAGTGCATGCACGTGGTACTTCCTGTCACGTGGCACATTTGCTTCACATGCTTGTATAAAGTAAAATGAATAATCCGATTTGAATCAATTATTTTATTCGATAAAATTGAGACGAAAATCAAACTTTATTTTGCTGCAAATGTTGTTTTTATTTCAATTTTCTGCTTGCTACTTTTTGGCGACAGGATTTTGGAGTTATGCGCACCGCATAGTGATTTATCCAAAAATGGATAAAGTGATGCGTCAAATTAGTCAGTCCGAAAATAATAAAACAAGAGGACCATGATGGTCCTATATCGCTCACCTGAACCAAAATGATATGAGCAACACTTTAGTTCAATTTAATTAATATTTATGACTAAGACTTTGAACTGAATATGAACTTATGGTCAATAACGTTGTGAAATCAAACTCATCCGAGATCTTATGGTGCCCAACATTGTTTTTTTCAAATAATTGTAGATTCTAGAGTGTAAACAACGTCGAAAACAGCCAAAAATGGCAATTTTATCAAATTCAAGGGCACATAACTCTAATCTTTCTGAAAATCGAACTCATGTGAGATCTTATGGTCTCCAACATTGTGTCAAAGTTTTGTCTAGATTGATTTATAATTGTAGATTCTAGAGTGTAAACAAGGTCAAAAACGGCCAAAAATGGCAATTTAATCAAATTCCAGGGCACATAACTCTCATCTTTCTGGTCAAATCATACTGAAAATCAAACTCGTCTGAGATCTTATGGTCTCCAACATTGTGTCCAAGATTTGTCTTCATTGGTCAATAATTGTAGATTCTAGAGTGTAAACAAGGTCGAAAACAGCCAAAAACGGCAATGTTGTCAAACTCAAGGGCACATAATTCTCGACTTTCTGATCAGATCAAATTGAAAATCGAACTCATCCAAGATCTTATGGTCCACAACAATGTGTCAAAGTTTTGTCTTGATTTGATAATAATAGAAGATTCTAGAGTGTAAACAAGGTTGAAAATAGCCGAAAATGGCAATTTTGTCGAATTCAAGGGCACATAACTCTCTTCTTTCTGGTCAGATCAGACTGAAAATCAAACTCATCTGAGATCTTATGGCCTGCAACATTATGTCCAAGTTTTGTCTAGATTGATCAATAATTGTAGATTCTAGAGTGTAAACAATGTCAAAACTAGGTATTTTTCACATTCAAGGGCAGATAACTCCTGACTTTCTTGTTCGATCTGACCTATAATCGAACTCATCCGAGATCTTATAGTCATACATGTTTTGACCAAGTTTGGTCAAGATTGGCTTATATTTGTAGATGCTAGAGTGTAAACACGAAATTGTGGACGGACGGACAGACGGACAGACAGACAGACGGACGACGGACAAAAAGTGACCACAATAGCTCACCTTGAGCACTTCGTGCTCAGGTGAGCTAAAAATAATAGACTGGAAATTGTAGACTGGCTACTTAGTCAATGTCTGAACATGTTTCATGAAGATTGGACAAAAATTGTATCATCTACATTGCTAACAAGGATATTGTCTTTAAGGCCACTTTTCCCACGATATCCAACAGAACATTCCCATTGTCAATAGGTTTCATCCTTGTGACTAGACAAATAATCTGACTAAATTTCATGAATATTGAGCCAAAATTATTGTCTCTATAGCGCTAACAAGGATTTTGTCATTAAGGCCCCTTTTCCCATGGCATCCCATGGAACATTCCTATTTTCCTCAGAGTTCATCATTGTGACTAGACAAACACAAGTTTCTTGACGATTAGACCAAAATTGTTGTCTCTAGAGTGCTAACAAGGATTTTCTCATTAAGACCCCTTTACTCATGATATTGACTGGAACATTCCAATTTTTTATAGGGTTTATCCTTGTAACTAAAACAAACATTCTTTTTAGTTTCATGAAGATTAAACCAAAACTGTTGCTTCTAGAGTGTAAAAAAGGATTTTGTCATAAAGGCCCCTTTTCCCATGATATCAAAATGGAAAATTCTGATTGTTGATAAGCTTCATCCTTGTGAATAGACAAATATTTTGACAAAATTTTAGACAAATAAGTTTCACGAATTTTTGTCGTTTGGGAAAGGGTTAAGCCAACATTATGGCCTGTAAATTGCCAACACAGATTTTGTCATTATGGCCCCTTTTCCCGTGATATCCAATGGAATATTTCCATTTTCTGTAGGGTCCATCTCTGTGACTAGACAAACATTCTGACCAAGTTTTATGAACATTTGGCCAATATTGTAGCCTGTACAATGCTAACAAGGGTATTGTCTTTCAGGCCCCTTTTCCCATGATATAAATGAGAAGGTTCCAATTTTCAACAGGATTCACCCCATATAAATCCCAAGAATCAACAACATGGATCCCTATGAAAAAATACTGTTACTGTATCTTGCACAATACATAGCTAAATGTTTTGAGATGAAAAGGTTTTCCAAATCAAAGATCAAAATGTTAGAGATAGAACTCTTAACCCCTATATAAACCCCAAGAATCAACAACATAGGGCTCTTTCTTCATTGCAAAATGATTAATTTCATAATAATTTAGTAAAGAGCTAAAGAGAATATAAGTTGCAAAATAGAAGCAAGTCTGATTATAAATCCAAAGAAAAGATAACAGAACACTGATAACAGCTAGATTAAATCCTCATTTGTTTACTTAAGCTGGGGAAAGTCTAGATCATTGATCAGATAAATCCAAGTTTATCAAAATGGACCAAGGGAGGTAACTTGAACACTAAAAGTCTTATGGCTTCACTGACTGGTTATCTTCCTTAGTAAGTCTGATAAGCCCCACCCTGCCACGCCCACATTTTTTGCCTAATCTTAAAATTTGAAAATAAATTTTGAAGCGAGTCACTCAAGAAACATTCCTGCCAAGTTTGGTTCAAATTGACCCAATGGTTTTTTTCTAAATAATTTTCTTAGGATTTTTAAGCCCCGCCCTGCCACGCCCACATTTTTTTGAAAATCAAAAATTAACGAACAAATTTTGAAAAAGGCCATCCAAGGAACATTCCAGCCAAGTTTGGTCAAAATTGGCCCAACGGTTCAGGAGGAGAAGATGTTTGAAGAAATTGTGAACGGACGGACAGACGGACGGACAGACAGACGGACGGACGACGGACGGTGAGCGACCACAATAGCTCACCTTGAGCACTTCGTGCTCAGGTGAGCTAAAAATACTGAGGCAAAAGTAGAAAAAAGTAATTGCCTGGTGTAAAACCTCATCCACCTATGTACACGGATGGTTAATGGAGAAACTAGCTCCAAATAGAGTCAATGGTGTTTCGTTGCCTCCAGACATATTGGTACTTCCGGGATAGTTGTATCGAGGGAAAATTGGTAAACAACTACCCCTTTTGGAGCAAATTTCTCCGTTTACCACCCATGTATGTAGGAGCATTATTACAAGCCTTGAAATCAGACTGAACTACAGAAATTATAGGAAAATGTATCTGGTAAAATTTAACTGTCTCTTGGATGCAATTAATGTCGCCCATTCTGGCATATATTAATGATGATAGTTTTACATTTTGTAGGATCCATTCTTATAATTGCTTTATGATAGATAAACATGGCATACAAATATGACAAATATTGCAAACATCTCCAACATAATTAGAGATAATGGTCGTCATAGAAACAGGTCGATAAAAGGGAGTATAAAGACATTCTGTAGTAGCAATCTTGATTCCAAGCCCTATGTAATGGAAGCCACGGCCATGGCGCAGTTGGTTGTGCATCTGCCTCTCATTCGAGAGGTCCCGAGTTTGATACCTGGCCGCGGCAAATACCCTTTCTGACAAAAATGTCACCTATCAATGGTTTGATATCGTGAACCTATGTGGAGGAGCAGCTGGAGGCTCGGTTAGGGTGTTGTGGTAGTACTGGTATGAGAAACGACAGGAATCCATGGTAAAGTGATCCAGCCGCAGTGATATGACCGTAGTAGTTGAAAACAGCGTAAAACCCCAATAAACCAAACCAAACCTATGTTGTGGATGTATATAATTATGAAATTCAAAGCCTACTCCAATTTGAAAGTTGTTGCAGACTGCAAATGGATGTCACCAAATGTAAAATGTGTGGAAATATAGTAAAGAATTAACATTGAGACAAAACAAAATTGCTGATTATCAGCATTTTCTTCTTTTGCCCCAATGTTTTACGAAGTCTTACTCTTCTAGGGCATCAAAAGACGTCAATTTGTGTTCATGAGTTAAATTTTCAACATGTAAAGATCATACAGGAGGACCCTAGCTAAAATTTCGGTACAATGCTATTGTTAATGTGCATAGGCTGAATAATGCACAAGTAATATTCTTTTAACAAATCCTTTAGCAAATAGACAAATAGTCCTTGTTCATTCAAAACTGTTATCCCTTTCCCTACCAGCAAAGTTTTATGTTGGTCCTATTTCAAAGAATTAATAGACTTGAACATTTTCTCATAGTCTACATCAGATTTCTCTTTGTTTTCCAAGGCTTTCTAAGGTAATAATTATGTGACAGCACAAAAGCAGGCATTGTTTAGGACAAGGTTCTTCTTTTCCCCCATAGATTTCTTATTAAACTCTGTCATTATGGTCTTCAAAGCTTCTTTGCAAAAGGAATAAATCTTTTCCCAAATGGCAAAATATTAGTCTGTTTCAATTTAAAGGCTGCTACAGACGACAAATGTGTTTATGTACTATTGAACACAGAAAGTATTGAGGAAAAAGAGATAGTACTAATTATCAGACCTTTCTTCTTTAGTCTCAATGGTTTCACATTAACATTTACAACACAAATTGTCAAAATCATGTCTTGTTTGGAAAAAGGGTTAAAAGAGTAACACATTTTATTATTTCTATTACACGGCCGCTTATCTACTAAATCACAACATTTTGTTGTGTATGAAAAAAAGTTTAGAGGATATCCGGTTGGCAGTTAGAGGAGCCGACAAATCGGCGGGTGAAAGGTGAGTCTCGTCTTTTAATAGAAATGTTCTTGTTTCTAGCTCGAAAATCAAAAATCGGAGAATGTCATACAACCCTTTATTCATTTTCACATATTTGTGAGCCCCATCCAAACCCCGATTCCCAAAGATTGAACGGAAATTCATTTTCCCCCGTTGCAGGGGTAGCCCCAATATTGACATTTCGTCAATCCTGATGAGCGTTTGTCCACTTTCTAAGGATGAATGGCCCAAAACCTGTGTGTATTATAAAATAGTTGTATGTAAATTACATCGTGCAAACAATATTTTAATAACTTACTGTTGATCTTTGAAGAAAATCAGTTCTTCCGGTCAGTTTGTGCGTTAGAGGATAGGTTGTGAGTAAGAGGATAGGTTGTGATTTAGAAGACAGAATACATTCATCGCATTTAATACCATTTGTCATTGTTTATATGCGAATTAAGCCAAACCGAAATACTCTTTGTGATATGTCTATTTTCAAAGGGTGAGTGAAATGGGCATAACGTATTTTTACGCCCAGTAAATTGATACATCAGGGACACAGACCTTTAACATCGTCTGCTTGTCTGCCCGTCTGCATGTGATAATTTAAAATGAAAATTTAAGTTGAGAGGGCGTTTGTGCGTTCTCTTTTAAAAATTTCATACACCTGATATTCTTGTCTGCTACATCTTTTTCTTCGGAAAAGTCAAATATTTAGCCATTTTGGTAATGGGTGAAGTGTTTTCAAAAGTGTTTTCAAAATGACACAATTTTGGACTGCTTTATTTATAAAGAGTTACAGATGTGAGAAGTATATGTTTGAGGGCGTAAATATTGAGGGAATGGCTGATAACAATTTCTTCTTTCTCTCGATGTTTTTCGAAACTATTTTACAATGGAGTTATAAAATATATCTTGTATGGGATAGGATTTTTGAAGAATTCTTTATGAAGGAAATCGACTTTCTCTTGTTCCGTTGCTTTCATGTGATGTGTAAATGGGATTCTTTAACCCTTTCTCATACAAGGCATGGTATAACGTACTTACTAGAAAGGGATTGTAAAGTATCGACACAAAAGAAGAGAATACTGTTAATCAGCAATTTTTCCCGTTGTCTCAGTATTTTCTGTACTACTTCTCTTTATAAATCATCTTGGTATTAGTATCCATTTGTCGTCTGCAGCATTTTTCAAATTGGACTTACCTAAAATGTAGCTGTTTTGGAAAGATTTTTAAAACGTTGGTGGTGTGAGATATGCCTGTAATCAAACTTTGTAAGTTGTATTTGCAATGATTAAAATATTTACAATAGATTTGTTGTTCCAATGCAGGTATCAGATTTCAACACCTGTCCTCATGTTCCTGATGTGTCCAGATTAGGTGACAAACTCACTGTTTTGAAAACTCACTGTTTGAACTGGATACAAGTCGTGTCCCTAAATATATAAATTAAGTACTGAAAAGTGTTCCAGACTAGTAGACAAACTTAGATCTGTCAAATATTGTTACAAATCTATTATGCATAAGAACCTTACATTCATTTAGATGAGATAATGTAATATGATATATATAACTGGTGTGTAAGAAGGGTTTTTCTATATCATATCACAATGAACTCATACTCTGTCAAATAAAAATGACAAAGTGATTCTTAAGTGAAATAAGGGCTTAATCTTTGGACAAGACTAGTCTATAAATGAGAGTATTTCGGTTTGGCTTAATTTGCATATAAACATTGACAAATGGTATTAAATGCGATGAATGTATTCTGTCTTCTAAATCACAACCTATCCTCTTACTCACAACCTATCCTCTAACGCACAAACTGACCAGAAGAACTGATTTTCTTCAAAGATCGACAGTAAGTTATCAAAATATTGTTTGCACGATGTAATTTACATACAACTATTTTATAATACACACAGGTTTTGGGCAATTTATCCTCAGAAAGTGGACAAACGCTCATCAGGATTGACGAAATGTCAATATTGGGGCTACCCTTGCAACGGGAGAAAATGAATTTCCGTTCAATCTCTGGGAATCAGGGTTTGGATGGGGCTCACAAATATGTGAAAATGAATAAAGGGTTGTATGACATTCTCCGATTTTTGATTTTCGAGCTAGAAACAAGAACATTTCGATTAAAAGACGAGACTCACCTTTCACCCGCCGATTTGTTGGCTCCTCTAACTGCCAACCTGATATCCTCTAAACTTTTTTTCATACACAACAAAATGTTGTGATTTAGTAGATAAGCGGCCGTGTATTATATCTATCTATTTACAAAGATAAAACACTTTGGTTGTAGACAAAACATTTAGCCTTTTAACACAATGAACCACTCAAGTGCTATTACAGCATGAAACAAATAATTCATAAACCCTTTCCTAAGCAAGACCTCACTTGACACCTTTGGAACACAAGTTTTTGAAAAGGATTGAGGCCAAAGGAGAAAATTCATTGTATGACTTGGGGTTATCAACTTCACAAATTGTCCAGTCAAATTCACATCTTTCCTCTCTATGTTTTCCAATGCTTTGTTTTATTAAGGGCTGTTTGAACAAAAAGGGATAAATTACAATAATGTCTGACTGATTGAATAGATAGAGCAATAATGTTGTAGATGTCAATTTGTATAGCCTGGGGTTGTCAACTTCACAAAATTGTCCAGTCAAATTCACATCTTTCCTCTCAATGTTTTCATGGTCTTTGATGTATTAAACCCTTCCCAAACAAGACCTGATTTTGACGTCCCTAGTAGAAAAGGCTGGGAAAACATTGAGACAAAAGAAGAAATTGCTGATAATCAGCAATTTCTCCTTTTGTTTCATTATTTTCTGTGCTATATTTTACACAAATACCGCCGTAATCAACATCTTTTTTGACGTCTGAAGTGGAATTCTCATTTAAGGGCTGCTTGAACAAAAAGGGATAAATTACAATAATGTCTGACTGATTGAATAGATAGAGCAATAATGTTGTAAATGTCAATTTGTCTAGCCTGGGGCCATCAACTTCACAAAATTGTCCAGTCATAATTACTTCTTTCTTCTGAATGTTTTCCAATCCTTTGTTTTATTAAGGGCTGCTTGAACAAAAAGGGATAAATTACAATAATGTCTGACTGATTGAATAGATATAGACATAATGTTGTAAATGTCAATTTGTCTAGCCCGGGGCCATCAACTTCACGAATGTCCAGTCAAAATTACAAGATATCAATCACGTTTTTGTTGTTAGTTAATTGTTAAACTCTTTCACAGACAAGAACAATTTAGACTGGTCAAAATTCAAAGATAAATTCAAAGGGCAAAACGATTTCAAAATGCTTTCGCTTGAACCATGGTTTTCAGTGCAGTCTCAGTGCTTTAGAATCAGGAATGGTCCTCTCAAAGGCGCGTACGGTGCACTTTATCTCGTCAAAATCCGTAGAGTATAAGCTGAGAATTAAACAAAGTATACTTGATTTTTCTGTGTGAACGTTTCCAAAAAGTCACATGGGTTATATCCCCCATGACCTGGCTATTTTGACATCTTCAAATCTACTAAATAAAAGCAAATTTGCAGCTCTGTGAAACGTGTAAAGAATCTCAAACCTACCTAAATAGTGTAAACAAGAAAAGTCCAACATCCAAAATGAACACAATCCTTTCACTTGATTGTACAATTACCTACTCATGACTGCCTACATTTCATTGCTAGAGGGAAGGGACTGTTCTCATACCATGATGTAACATCGGGGCAGCAGGTACAAACATTCACTCACACTTCAAACAGAAA
This sequence comes from Fragum sueziense, assembly GCA_963680895.1. Taxonomy (NCBI): domain Eukaryota; kingdom Metazoa; phylum Mollusca; class Bivalvia; order Cardiida; family Cardiidae; genus Fragum; species Fragum sueziense. Next base: position 27,644 of record CAVMGG010000436.1, read on the forward strand.
AATATCCCTTATTTTTCATCAAATCCTATGTTGCGGGTACTCATTTGCATCGTCTCGAAGAGACGATGCAAATGAGTACCCACCACATAGGATTTGGAGGTAAAATAACAATTTTCGAAAGCAATTTTCTTCTCATACCTGTCACTCTGTTTAATTGTAAGCCCATACCTGGTAATTAATTTGACAGTTTAAGCCTGACACTGTAATTGGTCTTGTTGTCCCTAATTGTCTGTTTATTTCATACCTTGTAATTACGTCCATTGCATCAGTGATTGGACGATTTTGAAATCTGATGTAGACTATGGGAAACTGTGAGAAAGATTTGTATAAATTGTGATTTTGTAAAACGTAAGTTAAAGAGGAGTGATGGCATTCAAAAGCTTTACTGAAACTTTTATTGCATTTCAAATTGTACCCTATTGTACTAGTTTTGTGTATATCCATTGATACTTGATAGAGCATTCTTGACAAAATTTGGACCAAAATTGGTACTTCCAGAGCAAAAGGGAGGAATTGTAGCAAGAGACCAGCCAGCACATGTATGCAGTCTGAATAATCTTAGTCTATACACAATGACCATCCAAACTAACAATTTAAAGTACTCTTGGTGGCTCATTTATAATCATTTTATATAGAAATGATTGTTAAGAACTTGCTGCTTAGAAATAACAAGCAGGTAGTGTAGACTAAGATCAGACAGCATGTAAATGACCTGCACAAACATGAATATCCCACGATCATCATTAAAAGGGTTTTAGTATAACAATTGTTGATAATATCTACACTATTTGTGACATTTATGACTAGTTTAACAGATACCAGGGACACTAATTTATTATAAATGGAACAGTCATTTGCTAACATCAATAATAGTGATGGATTTCGTAAAAAATACTTCATAAGCCAACAAGTATACAATAGCAGTCACAAGATAATATTATACAATATATACCTCACAATAAATGACCTGGCAGAGCTGTCCATGCTAATCGAATAGAGTGCTCTGTCAGGTCAATTCTCGTCTGCTATACAATGCTGTTTCCCATGCTTTACAGGGGGGAATCATGTGACACAACAATGTAGAAAATTGTCAATAATCATAAATATGTGACCTATTTGGTAGCCACTCCCCCCCCCCCCCCCCCCCCCAATTTGGCCAATAATGCCGAATTTTCCCAATTTCACACTGGAATTTTAGGGAAAATCCAATTTAGCCCCACCAATATTAAGACGCTGGCCCCGTCAGGGGCTTTAGCCCCCCCCCCCCCTTATAAAATTACTTTCTATGGGCCTGCACCTTCTCTCTTACCCCCTCACCCTTTCTCTCCACCTTTCTCCCTGTCCTAAACACGTGATTTTTTATGTCTAAGTCCTATAACTACTTGGCTTCCTATACAATTGAATTACAATGTACTAACTACTAAACATGATCAATCATTCATCAAATAGTCAAGCTAAATCAAAGATGAATGGAATCAATTAGAATATTTTGGATTGGAATGAGTGTCAATTTCATAATAATTCCAACTGCGCCCAACTACACCAGAGCTTCAGATTTATTTGAAGAGTGGTGGGTCGAAATGACCCATGGCAGGGAAATTGATGGGTCATTTTTGGAAATGATGGGCCATAGCAATGAAAATAAACATAGTGATAAAAAAAAATTGTAAAAGCTTGGGCCGCTTGGCCCCTGGAGTTGAAAAGTGATGGGCCATATTTGCAAATAGTCTGTCAAATGGCCCAGGCCCACTGTAAATCTGAAGCTCTGTACACCCAATGCAATAACTGCAAATAGTGCTGCATTCTTGTTAGAATATTGATATAACAAGTTTGCACCGTATCATACTTTATCGATTAAATGCAGACCAAAGCTGATTACATCAACATCTGCTTTGCCTTAAACTTATCCCAAATGAGACCTGCATTTGACGTTCCTTCTGAAATATATTGAGGAAAAAGAAACAAATACTGTCAAGCATCATTTTCTTGTTTCGTTTCAATATTTTACCAGCTATATTACTCGCAAATGATATCTTTATCATCATCATCATCATCCAAATTGCCACTTTCTGGAAATTTTAAATAAAGGAGAAGTCTGAATTTTGCCCTATGGAAAAGTGTTAAAGAAACATAATTCATTGGGCTGAGATCTGGAAATGGGTATCTTATCGCATTTGAGAGCAACATGGAACTGGATCAGTCTGATCAGGATCTATGATGTTCTGTAATGCATATACACGGTGGATAATCATGTGATACAATAATTACTGAATATCTTCAATAACTTTGGTAATACGGGACCAATTTGAATTCGGTTTGAAGCAGAGAAGGTGCACAGATGTCATGCATTAGATGGACATGGTTGATTTTTGAAAAATCTGCAGATAAAAAGGTTATTGAAGATCAACCAAAATTTTGGTTGATCTCAATAACTTTTGTATCAGTTGATTTTTCAAAAATTCATCACCTCCGACTTATTCCTGGCGTTTTCGCACATACTCTGCTTCAATCCGAATTCAAATTGATCAAGTATAATATTAGCAAAAATATTGAAGATTTTCTGAAATTCTGAGTCACATGATTATACATCATGATATAGCTTCTTCATTATCCTTCAGAGCTTCAGATTTATTTGAAGAGTGGTGGGTCGAAATGACCCATGGCAGGGAAATTGATGGGTCATTTTAGGAAATGATGGGCCATAGCAATGAAAATAAACATAGTGATTTGTAAAAGCTTGGGCCGCTTGGCCCCTGGAGTTGAAAAGTGATGGGCCATATTTGCAAAAAGTGTGTCAAATGGCCCGGGCCCACTGTCAATCTGAAGCTCTGATCCTTAGCAACTTTCACAGAGCAGATTAGATCCTGATAAGACTCCATTTCAGCTGAAGCTGATCTGGATCCATGGTAATATTCTAAAATGCCAAAAAGGCTCTTTTTAGCTTTCCAGATCCTGGATCACATAAATTATTTCCCTGAAACATAAATATTTTAAACAACAACTGGCTGTATATATTAGAGGCTGCCATCTGGTTATTGTAACTAAATATCTCTCTACCAAATTAAGATATCAATGAATTTTAGAAGAAGAAGAAATGGTGTATGTCACAGCATAGAAAAGATAGAGGGAAAAGTATAAATTGCTGATTAGCATCAATTTTTTTCTTGCCTGATAAAGTCTGTCCAACATTTCTTAATTGTAACTTCAAAATGCAGTATTCAGTGTTTCCATTTGCACAAACAAATATTGAGTCCCTGGGACCCAGTGCCACAGAAAAAGTTGAGTCCCAATCACTTTCACTTGAGTCCAATTTTGACTTCCACAAATCAACTTCAAGTTAATCTTGAACAGGTTTAATAACCCTTTCCAAAACAAGACAGGCCCCTATATCCCCCGCCCCCAGGCTCAAGATAAAGGGTTTGAAAAACATTGTGGAAAACCAAGAAATTGTTTGTGACAAGTGATGTCTTCTTTTTCCTCAATGTTGTCTACTGCAGAAGGCCAGAAAAGTGAAACTTTCAGACATTTGAAATTGTGGTCTTAATGAACTTTGAATTTGGACAAGTCTAAAATTTTGCCTTCTGCAGGTAATGGGTTTACAACAAACAAAATTTGACAGAATGAAATGCTTCCCAACATTATTTTTAAATGTAAAATATTCACGGCAGCTGGTATAAGCAAAGGAAATCCTTTCAATACTGTACTAATGCGTGATACTCAAATGATAATAATTATCATCTGCTTCATACATGAAAGTCAGTGTAGCCCGTAGTAAAATGTTCTTTTGTTTAGTCTTGCAACAAATACGGCACTTTATTCGAAGAGCAGACAAATCTGACGAGTCTTTTCACTCGTTCTCAGAATAGGACGTCGATTCCAATTTGCAAATTGAGAAAAAATGAACTTCTTCAAAACCGTTGTTTTTCTTTTTAATTCCGTAAAACAAACATTTATGAACAATAATGCGAAATATCAGAACTCAAATACAACGATTTTCATTTTTTCAATACTATTTCTTAACTCTGGTATAAATGAAGTGTAATCTGCGTTATGAGTTAATAATTGACAATATTTTACGGATTATTTTACATTTTACTGTAAGAAATGATTTTATCATATTTCTTGATATTCTAACTGAAAGGGTTTGTTATTTTTTATTCTGAATTCCCATTCTCAGTCTTTAAATAGTCATTTTGATAGATCTGTCGACATTGAAAATACACATTCTTTAAGAACTAAAAATAAAAGAAAATAAAAAATTATAAAGTTGTCGATCTACAACTGTAATCCTGTAATAAATGTAATTTACTATTTAAACAGATTTGAAAAGTATCTATTATTTGTGATTGTTCGCGAAATTTTACTTTCAAAATTGCCTGTCCTCTTCATAACGTAGATTAAATCACGACATAGAGTAGATTACACCAAAAATAAATGACTTGTTTGAGCTTAACAAACCGTGGGGTGCCAAGGAAAAGACTATAAATATGCTAAAAATATCTGGGAAGAAGTTTTCAGACATTTATGAATGTGAAATTGTCTAAGGGAAACTATATTTATCGTAGAGAGTAACAAGAACTATAACAACTTTGAAATTATAGACTGAAATTCTCCATGCTATTGTTTTTACTTTCACGATTCTTTTCTGAATATCAAAACCTTTTATTAAATAGGTATAATGTTTTTGAAAAAAGTTCCTTGTAAATTTTCGAAACAATCCAAGTTGTGCACAAGCGAAAAGAAAGGGTATCATACACAAAGAATGATACCCCTTTCCTCCGAGGTCCTGGTTCTGATCACCCTCTAGAATGGAAAGCAAGAAATAGATAACGAAAAAGAAAATGCCAATAGTCAGCATTTTCTCCTTTACCTGAAAAGTTTCTATGTTATGAATAACTCACTGTCTGTTTTGAGTAACATTTGTTTCACCTTCAAATTTGGGTTTAGATTTAGACCAGTCTAAACTTTCCCTTTATTGCCCATATTCAGAATGCGTATGTTATATGATTTAACATTATTTTGATTAATATAATAATTATAAAGGCTCTGTAATGCAAAAGTCAAATTTGCGCGGATCTTTATTTATTTTTTTAATGAATATTGTTTTCAAAATATCAAAAACTGGAAGAAAGGAACGAACGCGTCCATATCAATGTACACATTGAGGCAGAATATTTAAGTGTCCAAATTTATTTTGTTAATGCACTCTCCAAGAATAGTGTATCTGCAACAGCCTCGACACATGGCACATTGTGGAATGATTCTGCGTACAATGCCATCAAACTTAACCAACAGCTGGTCAACAGGGACAATTTCTCAAACAGCAAACAGCAAACACTCAGCCTTGCAATTCAAACGATTCTGTTGATGGCAGAGTGGGTGTGAATTAATGTAAAATAAAGCTTAGAAAAGAATTATTCAAAGAGAGAGGAAAAAAACTGAATAGCAGCATTTTTTTGTCTTTTGTTTAAGTACTCTCTCAAACCGTTTCGTTCAAGGGCATTCAAACAGTGAAAAATAAGTAACAATTAATGTTACATGTGCAATGTGACACTTTTAAAATGTCAAATTTGATTTGTAATCTACGTTTTCTACTTTGGTAATCTACGTTAAGATATAGAGTTTAATTACTTTGATTCCACATGGAAAATCCATATGTAAGCGAGTAGATTTAGAAATTCGGCATCTAAAGCTCATGATAACATAGGTTAACATGCTATGATATCTTAAAGATATACTGGTAGACGTTTAGAGCAGATATATATCCATTTTTGAAAGCTACGTTATCGCCTTTTTGCACAACAGGTCAATTCAATCTTTTGAGTGAAATTACAATTAAAACATGTCAGACAGTTATTGTGCTTTTAAATTTGAAAACAATCCACATTTCTTTAAGGGTTACATTTAGGTTTCTGTAATAATGGACTATAAATATTAGAGGGTAAGTCAAGAATTCTAAACACGAATTCAAAGTTTTTGTTAATAAGTGTGCTTTAATCAGGTCTGTTGTCACAATTTGGAAAACATCTTATACAGTTTTTGTATCAATATATCCTTCATAGTATGAAAATTAATAAAACCATAAAGACATTGTGGAAATTCTTTAAAAACATGTAACTTACCTCGAATTCTGCCACCCGTCACAGACTTCTAATGACACTCCACGAGACTGTCATGTTGAGCAATGAAACAAGGAACATGATTTTTTCAGACTCTGTATGTATATCCAACAGTTTAACAACCAAAAAATCTCTCTATCGGGCTCAAAACAGCAAATTTCATGTTTTTCACTAACGTAGCTTACATAACGTAAATTACTGCATAGGAAACTTTTCTCGATTGACAATTCGGAAAAGATATGAAAGAATGATTTATTACCCCTATTTCCTCCTCAAGTTCAATCCTACTTCCTACAATATTGTTTATTTTTCTATTTCTTCTAGTACGGGGAAAATGTCACTAACGTAAATTACAAGCTTAAAACAACGGTCGTACCTTGGTTGCATTATGGTGTTTTTAAACAAAACAAGGAACACGTACGTGTCAATATTGCAATCTGATTATTTAAATGCTTGTTTAAGATGTTAATTTTGCTGATAATCATTGTTTTAAAGGAGTTCTTGAATTATTTATCATTTTTAAAAATGATGCTTAACGTAGATTACCTAAATTCGGGGACAAAATATTATTGCTGATATTTATTTCTTTTTACCTCAATTAGTGAAATATTGCTTATTTTTACGTTGGCACATAGCCATTCATCAGTTTCGAAAATATCTTTTTTGTATTGCATTTTGCCAACTTGCCCATAAAAGCTTCAAATCAACAACGAATAGCGCGGGGACAGGCGAAAAATCGACCCCTTGGTATAAACATGGATTGCCCAAATCCATACAGTTGTATACTATGATGAGTTTTACCCATTTTTTATTTGTACTATAACTGATATTGAAGGAATGCAAACTTATTTTGAACTATTGATGATTTTCTATTTTTTATAAATATTTTTATAGCGAAGACAGCCTTTTTCAGAAATCGACGTCCTATTCTGAGAACGAGTGTTTTATCAGCCAGTCTTTAAACATCATATCGGAAAGCCACTGGTCATGAAAAGACAGCGAGTGTTTCTTTCTCTTGGCTGGAGAAGCCATTATTGTTTACAAAATGAAAGCATCAGTTGGTTTCCGGCGATGAAATTGTCCGCAAAACAATATTTAAGACAGTTCGAGTACCAAACGAAAAAGCGGAAATCCCAACTTATACAATCGCAACTGTTCGGTTAGACTTTGGCGAAATCTATTTATTGTTACTTTGGAAAACCGGCGACCTTGCTTATAGCTGGAGGGTAACAGATGGTCCAATTGCAAAAAATGAAATATTTTGAAAAAATATGCAAAACTTTTGTGTTGGGCACCTCAGAATGGTTAATAATATGCGATTCAGACAGAGATTGAGCCGAAATTATAAGAGAGATAGCCGAATTTAGAATCCAAACCCAAATTCAACTCCGTCACAGATGCGGTTGAATTTATTTTTTAACTGTCACGCATGCGCATACAGCGCGGACCAAGATTCAAACGAGATTCATACTTGACTTTCAATATGACGTCATCATGTATGTTGTGACGTCATTTGAGAAAGTTGCATGTCCTTCTGTTTTTGACCTACTTTCGACATCGCTTAATGAATTTGGTATCAAATTGCAAAAAAATGAGTTGTTGCTTCAATAGTTTGTCGTAATCATTTAATCAGGTCATATAAAGCTTTAACAAGAGGACCATGATGGTCCTATATCGCTCACCTGAACCAAAATGATATGAGCAACACTTTTGTTCAATTCAATAAACATTTATGACTGTAAGACTGAAAACTAACTTATAGTCAATAACTTTGTGAAAATCAAACTCATCTGAGATCTTATGGTGCCAAACATTGTGTCCAGGTTTTTCTTGATTGATAAATAATCACAGATTCTAGAGTATAAACAAGGTCGAAAACAGCCAAAGACGGTAATTTTTTCAAATTCAAGGGCACACAATTCTCGACTTTCTGATCACATCAGACTGAAAATCTACCTCATCCAAGATATTATGGTCTCCAACATAGTGTCCAAGATTTGTCTTGATTGGTCAATAATTGAAGATTCTAGAGTGTAAAAAAGATTGAAAAACAGCCAGAAACGGCTATTTTGTTAAAATTCAAGGGCACATAACTCTCAACTTTCTGATCGGATCAGACTGAAAATCAAACTCATCCGACATATTATCCTCTCAAACATTGTGTCCAAGATTTGTCTTGATTGGACAATAATTGAAAATTCTAGAGTGTAAACAAGGTCGAAAACAGTCAAAAACGACAATTTTGTCAAATTCAAGGGCACATAAGTCTCGACTTTCTTGTCTTATCATATTGAAAATTCAACTCATCCGATATCTTATGATCTCCAACATTGTGTCCAAGTTTTGTCTTGATTGATTAATAAATGTAGATTCTAGAGTATAAACAATGTCGAAAACAGCCGAAAATGACAATTTTATCAAATTCAAGGGCACGCAACTCTAGTCTTTTTTGTCAGATCACACTGAAAATCAAACTCGTCCAAGATCTTATGGTCTCAAACATTGTATCCAAGATTTGTCTTGATTGGTCAATAATTGTAGATTCTAGAGTGTAAACAAGGTCAAAAACAGTCAAAAACGACAATTTTGTCAAATTCAAGGGCACATAACTCTCGACTTCCTCGTCTAATCAGACTGAAAATTAAACTCATCTGAGATCTTATGGTCTCCATCATTGTGTTCAAGATTTGTCTTGATTGGTCAATAATTGTAGATTCTAGAGTGTAAACAAGGTCGAAAACGGTCGAAAACGGCAATTTTGAAAAATTCAAGGGCACATAACTTTTGACTTTTTCATCTGATCTGACTGAAAATCGAACTCATCCAAGATCCTATAGTCTCCAATATTATATCCAAGTTTTGTATTGATTGGGCAATAATTGTAGATGCTAGAGTGTAAACAAAGTTAAAAACAGCATTTTTCGTCATTCAGGGGCAGATAACTCCACACTTTCTGGTCCGATCTGGCCCATAATCGAACTCATCCGAGAACTTATGACCATACTTGTTTTGACAAAGTTTGGTCAAGATTGACTAATATTTGTGGATGCTAGAGTGTAAACACCAAATTGTGGACAGACGGACAGACGGACAGACGGACGAACGACGGACAAAAAGCGATCACAATAGCTCACCTCGAGCACTTCGTGCTCAGGTGAGCTAAAAAGTGTACATTTCGTTTGTTTTTGACAAATTTTGGGTCCAAATCTGGGAAATAGCAGCTTTAAAATATGTCGTACTTCGAAATATTTTGGATTGTTCTCGCTAGTAAACTAACGTTTCTGCTTAAGGTCAACAAATTGTATTGTTCTTGCCACCCAATTTACGTTGCGTCCCAAGGACGCGACGAGTCTTCATATTTTGCGTCCGAGCTGATTTTCTTGCGTATACAGACACTTTTACGTCGTAAATGGAAACTCTGAGTATTGTTTTGCAAAGGTTTAAACAACATTTCATAAAATTCTGATCTATTTTGCCGTTGGACCAGTAAATAAACAGCAGTAAAAAATAATGGCAGATTTTGACATTTTCATTTTATTATGATAATATTGTTTAGTGCAGTGTTTTTTTACGTCTGACATTCTGATTCATTTAATGCAAGCTTGCAAAAACAATATGGCCTAAAAATGCATTTTTTTTGTGTGTTTAATTCAAACTGAAAGAGTAAAATTTACTTAACTGTTTCCTTAATGACCACTTTTTAGTTGCTCTAAATTCAAAGCAGCTGTAATCAATTACGTCAAAATTAATGTTTATAAAATTTTAATGGACTCTGCCTACAGATTTGAGCAAAGAAATTTGAACAAAGATAAATGATTTCAGAATTTGAAAATTATGTGCATTGCTCCCTCTTTCAACAGTCATCAATGTGGTTTCACTGGTTTGAAAAGGAATTGATTGCATCTTTAAATTCCAGTCATATCATAATGGCTGGAGCAACCTACCATGGACTCCTTATGGGTATAAAATTTTTAATTCTCTCTCACATCAAAACAACAAAATACACACACAGCCTCCAGCTTCTTTTCACACTTTGATTACTATCCAACGAATGGTCAGAGACAAATCTGAAAGGTTATTTCAAATAAAACTTACTTTGAAGTGATTTAATATCCTTAAAAATCCAACTGAACAATTCTCTTATATTTGTCTTCTGTTGCTAAGGCTTCTATCACATTAATCACTTTAGTCATATTTCCTGAAAATAAATGAAACCAGAGTATTTTTCTTTTCTTTATGTCTATTTTTTTGAACGATCAATTCCTCTATCCTCAATCCACGGACTCTACGTCACTTCTGTCTCTTGGTGCGAGTTAACTCTTGGTTAATGTGACTCTCCAGTAGCTTTCTCACTTGTAAGGTAACTGAATTCAGTTGTGGATTTCGGATTGGGGATGTTCGCGGTCAGGTGATTTTGTTCTAATGGGTATAGAAGATCTATATAATTACTTTTTATTATTATTTTTTCCCATTTTTTCTGATTTCAGAATCATTTCAGTAAATATCATATAAGTATTGCCATCTTTGCAGTGGCTAGTAATAGTCTAAGGTCAATGAACAAGAGCTGTCCGAAGACAGTGCGCTCGACTTTCTAAGTTGCTTAGTATAAAGGGGGCATAACTCGAAATATAGTGGAGCCAGGGTCATGGGCCCTGGTAGTAAGGTAGAGGGTGTGATGATAATTAAGTATTCCAAGTTTGGATTGAATCCCTTTGATAGTATGGAAGTTATTGATGTTTGAAAAAACTTCAACCTTTGTTGCAACGCCGACGCCCGGGTGACAGTATAAGCTCTCATTTTCTTCGAAAAGTCGAGCTAAAAATGATTTTTGGGGGTAAAAAGTTGTAAAATTTTGAGCTGGTCACCTGTAATTGGTAAAAGAAATGAGACTTGAAGAACAAAAAGAAAAGTACGGTGAAATTACATGTAGAAATATTTTTTCAGAAACAGATGAAATTAATGACTTGACTGGTGTGTTTTACAGCTATTGTACTTTCTGAACCAAGCAATAAAATAACGTTGTGTGCCATCAACACCTCTCCTTATAAATTTGTTATTTGTGTACAATAAGGCCAAAAAAATATTGAGGCAAAAGGGCAAAATGCTGGTAATCAGCATTTTCTTCTTTTACCTCAATGGTTTTTTTTCCATTTGCCTTTTCTTAAATAGGGACATCAAATTATTTGAGAAACTGATCAAATTAATGACTGGACCAGTGTGTTTTACAGCTATTGTACTTTCTGAACCAAGCTATAAAATAACATTGTGTGGTTAACACCTCTCCCTATTATTTGAGTTATGGCATATCACCAACTGACTGTATTAGCCCTTTACCAAAGAGGACAATAATTAAAATTGATGCAAGGACGGATCTAGGGGTGGGGTCAGGGGGTCATGACCCCCCTGGAATTGGCTGAAATTGGCTGGAATTGGCTGAAAATCGAATTTTGACCATATAACTTCTTATTAAAAGCCAATATTTGGGCTTTGACCCCCCCTGGAAAACAATCCTGGATCCACCCTTGTGATGTCTTAAATTTTAATGTTAATTCATTCCCAAACAGCAAATACCATACCATGGGCGTAGCCAGAAATTTATTTTCATTACGCACGAGCGCCGTAGGCCCGAAAGGGGGAGCACGAGATGGTGAATCCCCGCTCTGAAGAGGGTTCGGGGGTCTCCCCCGAGAAAAATTTTGATTTGTAAGACTTGTTTTCGTGCATACTAACTGCATTTTTAGACACAAAAACGGCAAAACTAACCCTAAAAACGATACAAAGCAACCTGCGACCTATTCGCCATGTTTTTTACATTACGCACGTGCGTATTTTGCGTAATGGGCGCTACGCCCTTGCATACAGTCCTAATTTTAAAGCTGCTGCACAGGACAAACTTTATATCAGATGACAAAGATATGGTTTGTGTTTTTAAACATGCAGTATATTGAGGCAAATGGAGAAAATCCTGGGTATCAGCATTTTCTTCTTTTGCCTCAATGTTTTCCCTTGTTTACGGCTGTAGATACAAGTTTTATGATGAAAAGCAACATCTTGCTGTTTGAAAAAGCCAGGGTTAACCCTTTCCCAAACAAGACCTGGTTTTGACATCCCTAATAGAAAAGGCTTGGGAAAACATTGAAACAAAAGAAGAAACTGCTGATAACCAGCAGTTTCTCCTTTTGTCTCGATGTTTTCTATGCCATATTTTCAGTGTTTATTCTAGGATTCGAATGAAGTGGGGGATCTGCCCCCACATCCTTAAAAAAAGTGGGGGATTTTGAAATAATGTGGGGGAAATATAGTCATGCTATAAATGACAATAAGTGAATTATTTTTTGTATGGTATTTATAAATCATGCTTTAATCCTTCATTAATGACCGTAAAAAAAATAAATTACATATTTTACCTTTCTAACTTGATTCTAATTATTCATTCATTATTTTGTTTAATTTGATCAGGAAATGGTAACTTTTAAAATGCTTACTTATCTTTGGGGTTGAACAATGCTGGGTACGAATGTAGATAAACAATTCCTTTCTTTGTCTAAAAACAAAGTATCAGAACATATTCATAACAAAAGGAAACAATATTCAGATCACAAGTTCAGATTTTCTCATGAAATTTTACCTTTTATCTACTACAATAGTTTCTTTATTTAAAAGAAATAGCATTTTGGCTTAAAAAGTTTGCCGATGTCCGCCATGATTGTTCCAATACATAGACTGGCTTTTGTAAACACCAATAATTTTCTTAAAACAATGAATGGTGCAGTAAATTTGTATTTTCAAGTGAAATTAAATACCTTTCAACCCATCTTCAGCGATATCCGAGGCTTTAAAATTGATTTTGCTTCAAATTTTGTTTTAGGCCCTAATTGATTTCTACGGTAATATAAAATCAAAGTACCGAGAGTTTTTCAATTTGCGGGATTTGTCCCGCTCGCAGATGAAAAATTTGGGGGATTTGTCAGAAAAGTGGGGGATTCCCGCAATCCCGCGCCCTAGAATAAACACTGTATTTTACACAAATCCTATCTTTAATAACATCCGTTTTGTCATTTGTGGCCGTTTTTGAAGTGGAACACCCTAAAATTTTGTCATTTGGGAAAGGGTTAATGGGCTAAATAGTATACTGTCATACTGTTTGACAAAATTGATACATTACAGACCTGTACAAATCTATCATCATCGCAAAAATACAGTAATTTGTTCATTGTACAATCAATTATAATCATTCTACTATAAAAATTGATGGAAAACAATATTAATATTCATGGTATATTAATAAAATCATTTGTTCTCTTCCTTTCATGTTGACAGAAGTTAATGATTTTACATTTTTCCAAAAAAAAAAAAAAAAAAGATTTCAGCTTATAAATGACTTGATACATTATTTACTCAGTCCCCATTTGCATATCAAGAAATGGGTCCAATTCACAAGCAATTTCTTCATTTTCCACAATCTTTTCTACCCAAAAATACCTATAACGTACAAATTTCAAACACTTGAAATTGTCGTCTGCAACATCTTTGAATTTGGGCCAGTCTAAAATGTTGTCGTCTGCTAATGGGTTTATTGGTTCCTTACAAAGAAAGCAAATATATGATTATCAACAACCATCACTTTTGAGTCAAAATTTGACTCATATGTTTAGGGCAAGTCTAAACCAATTTGGCTGAAATAATTCGCAAAATAGTGTAATTTTAACGACATTTTTTACCCATTTTTCCCATCACATTTTAGGCCTAGATCTACTTTTACTACAACACATTGGCTTACCCTTATGTAACATTATCTCTAAGATTCAAGAGCACAAAACAAATCCACAACACATCAAAGCAAAACACGTTTGGATAAGGAATAATTAAAGGACTGTCACAATCTTACCCCACCCACTGCAAATACCATTTATATGATAATGATGCTGAATGGATCAATAAAAGTTGTAGACTGAAAACCTTTACCCTAGTTTAGCCTGACTGCCTAACCTAACAGGGGAATAATTCATTGACTAAGCAGCCAGTCTAAAATATTTCCAGTCTATTTTTTTTTATTTTTGGACTGACTCATTTGACGCATCACTTTATCCATTTTTGGATAAAAATCACTACGCGGTGCGCATAACTCCAAATCCTGTCGCCAAAAAGTAGCAAGCAGAAAATTGCAACTACAAATACATTTGCAACAAAATAAAGAATGAGTGAAATGAATAGAACTTGTTCGATTCATGGAATGAAAGATTTTACACGGCGAATTTATCCTTTTTAGCAGGTATATGCCGCGATTTGAGTTTCTCCAAAACGGTAGGGTCGATTTCCCTGAAATCTCCAAGAATCGTTAGCCGCAACCTCCATCTAGGTCTCCGGATAGGTGTTATATCTGGGAAAAATCTATTTCTAAATATATTTAATTCACAAAGTGCAGAATGCATCTGCACCTATACCGGACATTCATAGTTACCGGACAAACTGACGAGACGTGTTGAGGTGGTTACAAGCGTTGTTCGGTCAAAGAATGGCCGTGAAATTTGTTTTTTACATACATTTTATCAAAAGAAATGATTGCATTTCTTTTCTGAACGCAGGAATTGGAAATTAATTGCTAAAAGCGAACACAAACGATCGCTATGTTTGCGGGTGTTGCTTTTTGTCATCCTTTTGAGTCACGCAAAAAGCTGTTGGCCGTACTTGATTGGACATACGCCGTTTTCATTTTGAAATGTGCAGTCAAAGCAAGCGTGTTTGGGTTCTGACCAAGATGATTATTGCAGAATGGACCATTATAAAATCGCTGAATAACATGCCAAATACATTTGTTTAGCTTCTTCATTAAAAATCTGGCGTCTTTTCGGTTCTAAAAAGTATTCTGTGTCAACGGAGTAGCCCAATCAAGTTCGCCCTAAAGTTCGTTCAAGGTGAGTCAGACAGAAGTGTTGTTGGTTTTTTTTCGCAGGAAAAAGAAATTTTCAAGCAAGAAAAAAATGTGTGGAGATGGTTTGATATTTTGGTTGACATTGAATTTATTGTGAGTTGCATTGATAAACTGCAATGACAGAATAAGTGATTATTTGTGAAATGTCATGAGTTTTCGACCCCAATGCCATGATGCCAAAATTTGATGAATTTTGCTGAATGGTGAGATACATTAGACTCTGATTGCAAATCTAAACGAACATAAGTTAACAAGGTAAGTCATGCTTTTTTGTTTCCGGTGCATAGTTACAATTTTTATGTGTCTCCAAAAATGATAATGGAAATAAATTCTTGCCTCGACCCCCCCCCCCCCCTCTCCAAAAAAAGCAGCCCCCTGATGTAAGTAGAACAAAGCTGAAAATGACATTATGAATGATAATAAACATTATGGGATGTAAGTGTATCATGCTCAGATTTCTTTTGAACCCACCGTCTGGATCCGCCAGTGTTAGAAATTATTACAGTTTTTTTACGGAATTTCTGCATGAAAATGATTTTACTAGGCTACAGAGGGGGATTCGTTCGAATCCGCGAACCCCTCTGGATGTGCCATTGATACGTGTCCTGTATACTGTCAGTGTGAAAAAAGTGTTGACCTAGGGCCATTTTTATAGCCAACGATCCTTTGACTCATTTAGAATCATCCATGTGATGGTGTCAGTATAAAACAAGATATAAACACTTTGTGAACAGCAGGGGTTCGGGGGCGCAGCCCCCGACATAAGACTTAACAAAGGCATTGGTCCTTTCTCAAACAACATTTTTTCTGGTCTTGGGGCCATTTTAATCTAATAAATTCATTTTTGCATGTAAACAAAGAAGAGCCAGGAATCCTTTAGACTTGTTTAGAATTCTTCACCCAGGTGTATAAATGGGTACACGGGAGAGTTGAAAGTCAAAGAGCTGTGGCTGCTGAAGGCGCCGACTGTTAACAGCCGACTTGAGACTCAGTGATCGTGTGTTAAAGTGTAAAGTCGGTTGAACACGTAAGTGAAAATAGACTTTAAATAGAAACTTTAACTTTTTTTAAGAATTGTCCATTTGACAATGTCAGTTTGTGACAAGATACAAACACTTTGTAAACAGCGAGGGTTTTGGGGCGCCACCCCGACATAAGACGTAACAGTTACACAGGCGTTAATCCTTTTCCAAACAGAAACAGCAAAATTTTGGGATGGTCAAATTCAAAAGCTGCTGCAGACCAAGACATGAATATTGATAAAAATAGGCTTTTTGATTAAGGTATCCAAACACTTATTAGCACCAAAGACCCTGATGCGAAATTTGAAAAGTGCCAGTAATTCCTAAACTGTCACTATGTTACATTTCCATTCCAAATACAAACATTATAAGCATTTTGAACGGTTTAGAATTTTGAATTAATGCATACTTATGGAAATCTTTGACAAAATGTTGAAAAATTACCTCCCTTGGATATGAATATAGAGTTAAATAATATTTGTAAATTATTTTCTTCTAGATCCATAATCTTTAAATCCGGCACGACGAATCAACTTATTTGAAGTATATTTACAAGTGTGTGTAATTTGGTGCATTTGGTAAGGCTAGTAGGAAGTGGTGATTTTTTAGGGTCTGTAAACCTTAATATCGTCAAGAAAATATTGAGGCAAATGAATAAAATGCTGGTTTTCGGCAGATAGTATATTCGCAGTTAGAAGCTTTAGGAATCTGTCTATCATAGGGAGCGATTTTATCCGCCTGCCCCTGCCTAAGGGTGACGTAATTTCGGAAAAACAATAGTATTTTGATTTTCATTGGTGTGTTATAAAAACTTGTAACTACGGCTTGGTTCAAGCGGTAGTTAAACCTTTCTTAAACAAGACCTGGTTTTGACTCCCTATTAGAAAAGGCTTGAGACAAAAGAAGAAACCAGCAATTTTAACTTTTGTCTCAATATATCGTCGTTGTAAATGCAAAACCTTGTATCTCTTTTTTTGAAAATTTCAAAGGGGAGGGAAAAAAGTGTAATAACTTTTCTCAAACTAAAATGTTTTACTTTAAATTTTGACATACTGTTCACAAATAATGTGTCATTAATACTGATCAGTATAAATATCGCAAAACATGCGAGAATTGTCTAAACTGGGCACACAATTTTGTACTTTGAAAATCGCAGGAATCGACATACGAGGTTTCGCATTTACACCGACGATATGTGTGTTATATTTCCCACTATTCCAATCTTTACTTATCTAAATTTTGTTGTCTGTAGCAACTTTAAAATTGTGCAACCCCAAAATTTTGCCATTTGGGAAAGGGTTAAGGGCTTTTATCACAACACTGGCGGTTTATCCAAACATAATGGTAAAGCCAGTCTATTTTAATACAAAATTATTTGCTATTGTAGGAAAGTAATGTATATTCCGTTTTTATTCACCTGACAGGGTGAGGCTAAGTAAAGAGGTTATTCGACGAGTTTACTTCTCGAAACCATGGTTGATAGAAGAGAAAAAACGTGCGGCACATGCATGAACATATTTCAAATTGAAACAATGCGCTATTGTAAAATGTGTTGTCATAAAACCTCGTAGCTACAGATTGATTCACGCTGTAGTTATAATGTTTTGCAACTATACCGACGAATTACCGCTAATCGAGAAGGCTGTTTCTCCCCAAGCTTAAATGGAATGAACCGTTTACTAAGCTCCCGAATAAAAACAGAATATAAACACTACACATTAAACAATAATTAATTACATATATGTTCTTAAAACGGTGTCATGGCGCAGTTGGTAGCGCATCTGCCTTTCATTCGAGAGGTCCCGGGTTCAATACCTGGCTGCGGTAAATACCCTTGCTGACAAAAAAGTTCCCCGTCAATGGTTTGATATCGTGAACCTATGTGGGGGAGCAGCTGGAGGCTCAGTAAGTTGTGGTATTACTGGTATGAAAAACGCCAGGAATCCATAGTTACAGTGACTGGGAAAGGCTTGCGCCATGCGACATAGTCACATTTAAATTCAAAATGTCACATTGTTTTTCCTATCGAGTGCGCCCATGTCCCTTTCAATTTTCGATCCCGAGAAAAAAGTGCAAAGCATGTTTCTTTATCATTAGCTTAAGCCTTTGTCATTACTAAAAACATTTAACTTGAGATACATGTTGTTTTGTGAGACTGGATATTATACTATTCGTCATATATAAGTTAAATAAATGAGCCCAGTAAGCTGAGAAAAAAACTGTGATTTAACATTGTCACATTGATTTTCAAAATGTCACATTGAATTTCCTAACCTAAACCATGGGGACATTGTCCCATTGCAAAAAATTCTTTCCCAATCACTGCTTAGTTAGGTGGTCCAGCTGCCGCAATATGACATTAGTAGTTGAAAACGGGGTAAATCCTCAATAAATCAAATCTTAAAAAGTTTAAACGGTTTTGCAATGACCCGTGGATATGCATAAATGTATTTTTCTTACAACCAAGGCAACACTTGTAAATGAAAATGAACACTGATAACTGGATATTATACACAGTATCAAAGCTCAAGGAGAACACTTTTTAGTTTAAATGTTAAAATGCCAGGGAAATTGTGAGTTCTGAGTATGAGTCTCGGCAAGAGTAAGATTGAGAGCTATACGTTCATTGCTGTTTGATATCAATAGGATTCGGTTTTTCGTTTAAACAAATACGTCATCGTCACGCCTCACTGATCTAAAAATAGATTGGGAATCCTCTATCGTACAAATATATGGCTGTGAATCTCGCGAAGTTTTTCCACGATCAACTTGCTGAAGATGACGTTCTAAGAGCTGGATTACCGTAATCATTTGTTGAGAAACATTATAATAAAGAGTTGAGAAGGTTGCTGCACTGTCGTGTACTTTTTAAGATAGGTAACTATGAAATAACTAGTTGACAAGTAATGTTTACACATACGGTCCTGCCTTAGATTCGCCGTGCCGCTCGTGCGTACTCGCTTACCCTTTCCAAAACGCCAAATGTCATGTTGGGCCAAATTGAATAAAGTCTGCAGATGACAAAACGGGTGTGAATACTTTTAGTGTTTTATGTCAGAGAAAATATCAAGGCAAAAGTAGAATGATCATCAATACCCAAAGAAGTTATTCACACTCATTTTGTTTGCTGTGCAGGGGCATGTTTCATCAAAACATTTAAGCCGTATTTTTGACTTACCGACGACTTACGACTAGTTTAGGGTAAGAAAAGCGAACCGCCATTCTATCAAAAGCTGGGTTATGCGATTGTTGTTTTAAGCGAGTTTTAAGACATTGGTAAGTCAAAAATACGACTTAAATATTTTGATGAAACAGGCCCCTGGTCTTTTCAATTTGGTTGATCATCATTTTCTTCTTTTGTCTCAATGTTTTCCCAATACTTTTCTGTTGGGGACGTCAAAACCGGTCTTGTTTAGGAAAGGATTTATCTGGAAAAAAACTAGAATTTGTCGCTGAATGTGATTTGATACCCCCATAGGCTTTCACTAGGCCTACAAAAGAGGGCAATAACTCATAAAATACGCAAGGTAGAGTTATGTTCATTGTACGTTGCACTCCTCCTTGGTGAGATCTATCTACCCGCGAAGTTTCATGATCATAGCTACTTTACTTTTAGAATTTTCGATGTATTTTCTGGTTAAGCTGCTGAGGAATCTGAAGAATAAACGTTTGTTATTTCAGGTCTGTCTCCGTATCTGGAATCAATGTTGCATGTTGAATATGCGCAATGTTTCGTAGTTTTAGTTCCCGCCTGCATTATCTATGATCGACTAATATCTCGCTTGAAAATGATAATTTTTCGCTAACACTGTTACGAAAAAATTGTCCGATTCATGACCGATAAACAAAATATTAGACTGGTACCCGGCACACGTTGTTGAGGGATTTCCCATCAGAAATCTATTTTTAGCACACGAGCCCGCGAAAATCATTCCTTATTGTTTACCAGTTTTTATTGATTTTAAGTTTTAACCCTTTCCCACACAAGAACGTCTTTGATGCCCCACATTATTAAGGCATTTGAAAACATTATATGAAATGAAGAAATTTTTTACAAAATAAGACCAAAAATTTTAGAATTGGCTTAAAGTGTCTACTGCAATTCCTTTTAAGTTCGACCACTCACCAGTCGAAAATTCTACTGTTTTTTAATTGGTTAATGTAATGATAGTGTTTGAAACTGAAGCATTTATTAAGGTAGTCCAACCCTAACGAGATCCATGTGACTTTGTGATTACTTTTTAGTGACATTGTAAACTTTTGGTGGTGGTAAATGTCTTTTTCTAACTCATAATTGTGTGGACATAGATCAGATTTGTAACAAATGATTGCAACGACACACAAAAAATCCGATGTCACATGAATTTCATTACATGGGTGGTCTACCTTAATTCAAACTGTTAAAGCATTGAGGTAAATGATGAAAGTTTTGTAAACTAGCATTTCTCTTTTCCCTTCAATCTTATAGGATCAGACTGGTGATAAAAGATATGGAATAGTTTGTTAGTTAGATTCTACATACATAACATAAGAAGCTTTTTACTCTGTCCCAAACAAGCCCTATTTGACATGTCAATTTAAAAAGACGGTGGGGAATCACATGACACAATTTAACCAATTCAGAAAGTCTTCAATAACTATGATAATGAAGGATTGCTGATCATGTGTATCAGATAGGAAAAATCAACCAAGATTTAAACACTTAGACATGTTGAAATTGAATTTTAATGATTTCGTTGAATTACAAGTATTTCACAGTATGACCCAACTGATCATAAATTCGGATAATCTTAGATTTCGGATACTTTGTTTTGGATTTCTTAAAATTTAAGCCGAGTTTGTCAGATAAGAAACGCAAATTATATCTAGACTATTTCTGCTAAATCATAGATATAAATTTATATCTGTGGCTAATTATGTCATTTATTTTTAACATTTTGCTGTTATAGTCACTATAATCCGAGGTTTCTCTGATGAAATTCACTCTTTGATATGTTGGTGTCACTTGTTTACATCAGAGCACACTACCATTCAAAAACATAGGAAAGTAGGTCAATATAGGCCTAAACAATGGCTGTTCAGGTGAGGGTTGTAGCAAAACATTGCCTGTAAACCTTTTAGAAAGACTTTTTGGTCTTGTATATCGTTTAAGATCGGACAGTGAACAAAGCGCCACAACTTGTGTCGAACGTTTTGAAAATATTTACTCTTTCAATCCACTAATTATAAATTCGGAATATTAATTTCAGATATTATCTATCTATATTATCAGTTAATTAAAAAAACATACAAATTCAGGAATATAGGGTATATTCCTATTACATTTTATTTTAACTACATTGTACTTTTATGTCCGAAATCTGGCGACAATGAGTTGGTGGAATCCAATGATACCCCTGCCATTTGAGCAGATAATACTTCATCCTTCGTGTAAATTGTTGCATGAACATGGAGGGGGACCAGAATCCATGGACATAGATGTATGTAGGAACATCTCTGAATTATTAACTTAACTAAATTTCTGAAAGTTACTTTGGAAATATGTATGGTTTGCCATGATTAATCATAGGATTTACCAAGGCCATATGCCTGAGTGGTTTATTTAACACATCTGAATGAGCATCCGTGGTAAATCCTATGATTAACCATGGCAAAAACATATATTATTTTCCTTCTAACATGTAATTACTTGCGTTTGGGACAATTTTTTATACGCCGCCGGAGGCGGACGTATATTGGCGTCATCTTCTCCGTCTGTCCGTCCATCCATCCGTCCATCCATCCGTACGTACGTCCACTTTTCTTGTCAACGCAACTCCTCCTAAGTTTCTGGCTGGATCTTCTTGAAACTTGGTCAATGTTATCACCTCATTTGGTAGATGTGCATGAAGGAAGGATTTTATGGTTCATTGATTTTTGCCTGAGTTATGCCCCCTTAAAACTTAGTCCCTGGGGCGGCGTATATTGTGACCATGGCACTCTTGTTAATCATTGTTAGCGACGCAGTAAAAGAATTTTTTATTGGAAAAGATAACAGTAAAAAGGTATTATTCCATTTTTTTCACAAGGATCTTGTGCCTTTTAGGGACAGACGCAGACTTGCAGAACACTATAACACATTTGTTTTTGTAGCTACAATGTAAGATGCTCTTGTGGGTCCATAAAGATCTGTATTTGGAAGCTACCAAAAGCATGGTTACTGGTTATCTGTAGCTTCATGGTAAAAGGAGTAAGTGATCTTTGGTTAGGCCTGTGTGATGTGTCTAAAGTGCTCTTATTGTCACTGTAGTTGTCGGAACATACAATGTAGGTCAGAAAATATTGAGGTTAAAGGAGAAATTGCTTGTAAGTAACCAGTTTTTTCTCCTTTTTCCGTAATGTTTTCTATTAGACACATCCAAACCTGGTCTTGATTGGGAACAAATTAACCCATTACCAAACAACAAAGTTTTTAGGCAGTCCAATTTGAAGATCCTGCAGAAGACAATTTCCATTGAATGGAATCTCCAATTTTTTGGTCTTTTAGGATGGAAAACATTGTGGGAAATGAAGAAATTGCTTGACACAACCAATTTCTTCATTTTCCGCAATGTTTTCCATGACCATTATTTTGTAGGGAGTCAAAAAGAGCCATTCTGTGGTAATGGGTGAAAGAGTGACGGAAAGCCAAATAACTGTATGAAAATGTCGAGATACGTTGTTCTTACATCTCCTAGATTCAATTGGGCATTCATGGATTAGAATAATAGTGCATGGAATTTGAACCACTGCATAATCTGCAAAGATAAATCTTTCTTACATCTGCTGGTAGAGAATGGACCTATGGACCGTCACATTTCAGCATGTATAATATGCAGTAGGCAGCACTTAACTTCTCATTTGGAACTGAACAACTATCCATTTAGACAATGTGTCGGGTACTGGGTGCGAGTCCTGATGGCTAACACTGTACAGTTGGTGTCTATTGACAACCTATGGGCTGTCGATTCTAGACAGAAAACAGGCTATTTACTCAAATGTTTGCACATTTTACATGTAGGCCTATGCAATTGTTAACTAGTTATTTAACAACCTTGTAGACATTGACTGCATAATTAGTTGAAAGCCTCAGATGTACTTTGTGATAACCAGCTTTTCATTTCTTGTAGGAATATGTCACATGTGTGTGTTTTAGAATGGTATCACTGCTGCTAAATAGAAGCTCCTGAAGAGGGGAATAGGATTAAAGCAGATTGGCACGCACTGCAGCAATTAGCTCAGTAAATATGGAGTGTTCCAGGGTTAAAAACAAGTTGCCCCATGATACTGGATGTCTAAGCTGGTTCTTCAATAAGGTTAACAAAATAAGAGCATTTTGATTAATTTAAATCTTTCCAAAACTGCAGACAATAGAGTAATCACATTTAGAAAGCAGCTGCAGACAAGAAAATGGGTGTTGATAAAGATGGGATTTTTGTTCAGTACGGAACAGAAAATACTGAGGAAAAAAGAGAAAATCTATGTTATCAGCATTCTCTTCATGTGTCTCTATGTTTTCTCTTGTTTAGGAAAGGGTGAATCAGAATGTATTGACCATATATACATGTACTCTACTCTATATAGCTGTACATGCACTGGGAATTCCTAGGGTGGTCCAAATTGAAAGGTGCTGTAGATGACAAAATGGATTATTTTAAAGGTATGGTTTGTTATATAGTACAGAAAATGTTGAGGGAAAAAAGAAAATGCTGGTTGTAGACATCAAAACTAGATCTTGTTTGGGACAGAGTTAACTTGCTGTTTACTATTTCTTTGAGAATTTGACAATTTTAACAAGATTCCTTCAGCTTTGATTGGTAACAAACATTTGTCTGAAAGAGTTGACTTGTCCTACATTTACTGTCTTTGTAATACACCTCTTCTTGAAATAAGACACAGTTTTGATGTCCCTTGTAGAAAGAGGTTGGAAAAAAGGATTAATAGAAAAGAACAGATTGCTGTACATAACTTTTTATATAAACAGCCATTTCTGCAGCAGCTTTATGATTTGAACAGTCCAAATTTTTGCCCCTTTGAAAAGGGATACTAAAAATCAAATGCAAGGTTTTTTTGTTCATTGTGCTAAGGCATTATATTCAGTGTTATATCAATGGTTAATAAAAGTTAATATTTTCCTCAAACAAAAATGAATTTGGCTGGTCCTGTGGTCCAAATTGAATGGAGCTGCCGTCTGTACATGATTAATGCTTATTGTAGAAAATGTGTATGTTACTACACAGAAAATATTTAGAGCAAAGGAGAAATTGCTGATTATCAGAATTCTTCTTTTCTCTCTATGTTTTCCAAAAAACTGTAAGGGTCTTGTTTGAGATAGAGTTAATCACATTGTTTGTCTGTCTATTATACAGAATGAAGAGGTCTCTTACTGTCAGCGATGATTGAGAAATAACAAGACATCTTTCATTGGTTGACAATGCCCAGATAGCTTTGCAGGCAACATCAGAGTCTATAAATCTAGGTGGTAGTTGATTTGAATCCAATTCTGTTGATCTTCTTTCTGATAGAAGTTGTCAATCATCTCTCCCTATCCTATGGATAATATGTTTCCTACACATTGACTATTTTGACTCCCCAAAACATAAAGACTTTGAAAAACATGGTGGAAAATGAAGAAATTGCTTGTAACAAGCATTATCTTCATTTCCCACAATGTTTTCAACTCAAAAAGACCAAACAAATTTAAATTTCATTCACTTAAATGACTAAATTGTCATCTGCAACATCTTTGAATTTTGACCAGTCAAAAATGTTGCTGTCTGGTAATGGTTTAAATGGGATGAGCAACTGGTTGCTGGGATTGGATGTTTTTGTACTGGTGCAAGAAATGTCAGGAACTCATGGTTAGGTGCACCAGCTGCTGTAATAAAGTTGGAAATTCTTGAATGAGGTGTTAAATCTTAATCAGTCAATATTTCTGTGGTGGAAAGAGAAGAAGTTTGAACTTGTTTGTACATTAATGCAATAGTTTAAATTCACCTGACCCTTGTTTTTTTTCAACATTGGTTAAGTCGAATTGCTGCTTATGTCAAAGAGAAAAGCTGATGTTATTCTTATGATTATAAAGTATGTGGTACTTTGAATTTCTCAAGGTATTTTGAAGAGCCAATGGACTTTGACATATAAAGTATTGACTTTAGTTATCTTTTAGTGTCTATGACACCTCTAGAAAGCTGAGATTTCAGATTTTTACAAACTCCTATAGGTCAATTGATAGAGCAACTGGCATGATGCTCTATTATGACGTGATCCTGCAGATTCCAGGTTGGATTCCTGGTGGGCGTTATTGGCAGCTATCTTGAGGTCAAAATGTAATACCATCACATTTATCCACTATGCAGTTGACACTTGTTACATCAAAGTCACATGAGATATGAAAATACCATGAGATATCCAAAATTAGAACACATTCATTTCTTTTTTGAAAATCGACATTTACTAGATCTATATAATATCTTTGTTGAATGCAGTTATAAATGGTTGAAATATGGTTGACAAAGGAGAGAAATTGCCTTGATTAAGCAATTTATAATCATTTTACGCTATATTTCTGTGATGAAATTTTCTGTCTAAAGCTTAAAAAACTTTAGTGAAAGGAGAATTTCCTCTCTTTGAAGTATTTCTTGTTTTCCCATAAAGTTTCCATACATAATCATTTGAAAGACACTATACTATTAGGTCTCTGACTATTTATTTTGGTTTGATAGTTCCCATGCACTATGTTCAACCTAAAATTAAAGCCATTATCACAACATCCCTTTGCAAATCAGAGAAAAAGTCATAAACATTGAGATAAAAGAAGATATTGCGGAAATTCACCATGTTCTCCATTTCTATCAATGTTTTCTATGATATTACAAATATATTTCCCACTTTTGAAATCAAATATTTCCAACAAGTTGCAAGAATAAGTTTCATTTCATTCATTCTTTCATGTGACATCCTTTAGGTGTCGCCGCTCTAGTAAAGTTTGATTTTCGTCTCAATTTCATCTAATAAAATAATTAATTCAAATTAGATTATTCATTTTACTCTATGCAAGCATATGAAGCAAATATACCGCGTGACAGGAAGTCATGAGGAAGTACCACGTGTATGCATTTTATGGGCGCTGACATCTTGAAAGTAGTTAACCCAGAATGCCCACCAGAGATAGATGGTAATCGACAGGTGGCGACATCTATTGGTAGATATTGGGGAATAATTATTGATTTTCCCATATAAGGGAATATGACTGACAACAGACTTGTTTTCTTTTACTTGTTAATGGACTTTTCTTTGCATTTCCTTATAGTAAATGTAATATAGCATGAAAAGTATTGAGAGAAATGTAGAAAATGGATTCCAACATTTTCTTCTTTTCTGTAAATACTTTGCAATGTCTTTGTTTAAATGCTGTCAAAACCTAACCGGATTTTTTAAAAGGGGTTAATGCTATGCTCAACTATATCAATCGGACATCTCAGCAGCTGGTGCACCTAACTAAGTTTGCTTTTCTTGCTGCAGAAAGAACATCAAATAGATCTAACATCAAAATTGAAATAGCCACCTGAACTGCCCGTCCACATAATGATTTAAAGATTATCTGCCCACTGGTCACAGAGAAAATGCATTCAAACAAGACTTGGTCTTGAGTGTCCTTCATAGGTAATGGCCTCTTAGAAAGACATATTTTGGGAAATATTGAGAGAAAATAAGAAACTGCTGCTGATCATCAATTTCTCCTTTTCCATCAATACCAGTATTTTTATGCCATATGCTATAAAATAATAACATCATGGCATGCACACATTTACTACTCTTCATGTAATTAATTAAGATTTTGTCGTCTGCAACTGCATTCACATTTAAATATTGTAAAAAATATTTTGGAAAGTTTTGAAAGGTTTGAAATAGGCATAGAGAAGGAAAGAATGCAGCTGTAACATAATCATACCATCCAGTCCATACCACACCAAAAATCAATAAGATTGTTGCCATTTCATTGTTGCCATTTGCTATCTGTAATGAAATGTCAGAAATTCCAGAGAATAATTATTGTTGTCTTTAACCCTTATCTAAATAACAACAGTTTGGGCAAAATACCCTACTGTTAAAAGACAAAACAGTTCATGCACAAACTCATTTGGTGAGAATGAAATAATGGTAAGAAAATCCTGATGAGGGACCTCAGCCTCCACAAATCGGAAGTATTTTTAAAAGATACATGTATACAAATCAAGAATTGTATGGGAAAGGGTAATAAAATTGAGATGAAAAACTTTCATTTAACCCTTTCCCAAACGGCAAAATTTTAGGGTGATCCACTTCAAAAACTGCCACGAATGACAAAATGGATGTTATTATAATTACGATTTGTGTAAAATATGGCACAGAAAATGTTGAGACAAAAGGAGAAACTGCTGGTTATCAGCAGTTTCTTCTTTTGTTTCAATGTTTTCCCAAGCATTTTCTATTATGGACGTCAAAAACAGGTCTTGTTTGGGAGAGGGTTAATTTCAACATGAGTTTGGAAAAAGGGTGGCTATTGCTTTCAAGACCTACATGGACCAAAATTTCTGATTGGCAATTGACTAGTACAAAAATGTAAGATGCGAACATGATTATTTTGAACTTGGATCTGAAAAACGTTCCCTTAGTACTAGTTGTAGCTTTAATTTTGAGGTGGCCATATTTCAATATCATTCAGTGCCTAAAATTTCTTACAATTGCTACAAGTGAGGAAGATGCTATTGGCAAGCTTAACAAAATGGTTCCTGATCAGACTGCGTGTACATGCAGACGGATCTGGAAGCATATTGGGCTCGAAAGTCTTAAGGGTCCTTTTTCTATACCATGGCTCATGGTGTACAGGTCCAAAGGAACAGAAGGTGTGGGATAGGGGACTTAGCCCCCCAAAGTTGGCCAAAAATACCTATTTTTTTTCCTTATTTAACCCTGAAAATCTAGGGAAAAAACAATTTAGCCCCCCCCCCCCCCCCGACATTCAGAAATAGGGACTTCAGCCCACCCAATATCAAATTGCATCCTGCGGGCCTTACGTTTTTCCGAGTTTTCTCTGATGAAAATTCGCTCTTTGATAAGTTTATGTCGCTCATTTCATAAATGAGCGACATCAACATATCAAAGAGCGAATTTCATCAGAGAAAACTCGGATTAGCCTTATGTATGCTGTTCTGTAATCACAGTTTCTGTGGATCATCAGGTCAGACTGCATATAATTTTGATCTGTTGCCATACTCGTCTCGTAAGGGTCTCTTTTTCAGATCTCGGCTCATTTCTTTCAGCTTCATTCTTCATGTGTAGACAGATCATAAAAATATCACACCATGAATTTTAATGCCCCCTTCTAAAAGCACTCAATAAAAATTGCAAGCTATTAAGATAGATGCCTAGATTTATAAATGATATTTCAACCAATTAACCTAGGGTCAGCTAATTTGCATAATCACACAATTAATTAGAAAGCATCTTAATTTTGTATTAATTACCATACTTACATCAAGTGCATCATAATAAGTTATGCTCAAAACCAGCAGTTTTTCTACTTCAGAATTGTGAAATTGTACTACCATCGTTCGTATGATTAGCAGCTGGAGGCTTGGGTTGGATATTGTGGTTGTACTGATGCGAGAAATACCAGGAACCCACAGTTAGGTGCTCCAGCCGCCGCGATATGACCATAGAAGTTGAAAACGGCGTAAAACCCCAATAAAATCAAAATCGTTCGTATAATTATGGGCCCTTGGTTTTTTACGTCTCCAATAAAAGTTTTGGAAACATTTACGAGGTTTCGTAGGTTTGTAATAATATGAAAACGAACCCCATATTTAAATATCCGACCCCCCTTGACATAAATCCTGCCTCCGCCACTGTATCTCGGGAGAAAATAAGATTTTTTTATCGGGAACGAGTTAGTAGATCTACAAGTGATATTAAAAATAAAAACCAACCTTTAAATTGCGGATTTCAAAATACCGATAAAAATGAAAAAAAAAAAAAAAAATATCCTATGAAACATACACTTACATTTGTATATCAACAATGAATTTATGACTTATATACGCCCTATATCCAATTACAAAACATAAAATTATGCATCTCTAACACGTTTGTTGGAAGAACTTTATGCGGGAAATCGAATAAATCAAATTATGACATCCATTATTCAACAATAATGCAGATATTTCTTTTCTTTACCCTTTCCCACAGGAAACAAGAATAACACTGTCAAACCATCTAGACTAGTCGAATCTATACTGACAGACAAACAAAAACAACTCACCCTCTTTGATTGCTGATAGATATATTTTAGTATTCGTAATTTAGATTATAGAAAAAACTCATTTTAAAAAATGATCGTAATGAAATCACCAAGTGTCAAAAGATCCCTAATGGCCTCTTTTTCTTAAGGTAGAATACCCGTAATGTGGCCATTTTGAGATTGATAAAACATCGAATATTTTCGAGCGTCGTCGTTAATCCACACATAACTTATTCGGGCGCGGTCGTAAACATTCGGCGGTGGAAAGTTCCACCGCCGAATGTTTTTGACGTCGCCCGAATAATTTCGACGTCGCGCGAATCTCATTAGGGGTGGACTACCTTAAGGAATTATCCGATGCCATTCACTCGAGAACTCTAAACTCAGTATTTTTATAAGGTCTGCAAGGCATGTTATGGCCAAAGCTCAAAAGCATTTCGTGCATTTGATAGGAAACCAATGAAATTGAAACCAACCGCAATTTTGTCGCTAAGGAAAGTGTAAACCTCAAAAAGTCATGAATTAGGAATGCATGCACTCTATAAAATGACACATTATATCATGTACTGCACACAAATGCATGTAGGACATGCATACACACGACCATGATATAAAGGGCTTGGCGCAGAACTATTGTAAGATCATAACTATCCCTGTTCCAAATAAAATGTTATCCAATTCCCACTTAATGACGCCTTTTTGACGCCACAGAGGATACAAGGCTTGGAAAAAAGTGTGGAATATGAAGAAATTGCTTGTACGAGCGATTTCTTCATTTCCCACAATGATTTCTATTCAGAAAGGCGAAAAGCGGTAAAATTTCTTCCACTTGAAATTGTCGTCCGCAACATCTTTGATTTTTGGCATGTCTTAATTAATTATTCGTACCATCTGGTTATTGGTTTAGACTCGCCCTATCACTGCAATAGCCTAAAACATATTGCGGTTTTGATAGGCAAATATTGTCTTTCCTGTGGTTTTGTGGTTTTTACACCTTATCAAATGACAGAGATTCGGGCTGTTGATATAGCCAGGTACTGTATACAATAAACAGTATAATATATTGATACAAATAAAGAGAAAAGGGAGAATATGTTGGCTTTTACTCTCCAAAGCCGAGGTCTATTGATTAAACCATCAAATATATATCATTTTATCGTAATAGAATGTTCAAGAGATAACGTGCTCTGTTTAAAGAGAGTAATTGGCTTTAAGCATTTCTTTCTTTTTTTGTCCAAATGTTTTCCCAAACCTTAAACTTTGTAAGTATGGATTTGAAGAGTCGTTTGGGAAGGGGTAACACTATATAGAATGTCATGTTTAACCCATTACCAGACTAGACGGTAACATCTTAGACTTGTCCATATTCAAAGGTGTTGCAGACGACAATACCAAGTGCATGGAAATTTACATTTTATTGTTGTTTATATATGGAAAACATTGTGGAAAATGAAGAAATTGCTTGTAGCAAGCAATTTCTTCATTTTTCACAATGTTTTCTAAACCCCCTTTTCCTAGGGCGTCAAAAACGTCAATGTGTGGAATTGGTTAAACAATTAACCCTTTCACAAAGTTCTATATTCTAGGTTTCAATTGACAACACTAAGTCATGTAGATAAAGTTTCGGGAAGGAAAGAAAAAAAAACTTCTGCTGATAGACATTTTCTCTAATTGCTTTGCAGTTTTGCCTATTTCTTTTTTTTCGCAAAAAAGTTCTCAAATCCAAATTTAAAAAAAAAATGTCATATGGTACATGTGAAGACAATTCAGTCTTAATCAGATCTTGATCACAAGTTACCTCTGAAGTCCAACCCATTAATCCTTTCGCAAACAATTAGATATTTGCAAATTCAAACTGAAAAGAGCATTTATGTTGAAAAAATAGGATAACTCATAGAAGGAAAAACTGATGGTTACTTTAAGCATATAAAATATTATGGCAAAATGCTTTATACTGGTAATCTTTTCTCAGAGTATTTGATCTAAGTCAATACCAGACATTGTTTAAGAAAGGGTTAAACAGTTAATATTAGATATTGGCCAAAGATTACCTTTGAAGTCAAAATCATTAAGAAAGAATACAATTGTGGTAGAATATAGGTAAATTGAAATTATCTTTCAATATATCTCTAAACTCGTTCCCACCCATTGGCGCGTTTTGAAGCCCAACAAGATAATGGCTTTGTGTGTAAAGCATTGTGGAAAATGAAAAAAAGTGCCTGTCCACAATGTTTTATTGTAACACTGACTAAAACCGTAAAATTTCATTCGCTTAAAATCGTCGTCTTAGTCTGCAACATCTTGGAATTTGGACTAGTTTAAAATTTGGCCGTCTGGTATTGGGATCAATGTTCATAAAACTGTTAAAACATAATAAATTATCTATGACTCAGTGCAATAATATGGTAAGTCTATTGTCATTTTAAATTCAGTTACAATAGTAGAGCACTTATCTCTCAAATTTGTCGTTGAATAACCAAAATATCGCAACTTCAGCTTGTTCAAATAATTGTTGTAACATTTTTACCTTTTAAGAATTCAATGGTTTAGCGCAAAATCGTCGTAAGTGCATACAATATTAAAAGCACTTGCAACAGTATTGTGTTGAACCTTCAAAATGAAAAATCACTAAACATGCCAATTTTGAATAATGTAACATGAATATGGGTCACATAACAGTTTCCCATTGAGAATAACTATCAGTTTTATGATGTCATAAAATTTATGATTTTCATAAAAAAATACAAGCCATGGGTATATTTAATGACTGAGTGTTGGGATGATAATGAAAAGACCCTTTCGCGCTAAGTTTAATACCACACCATTTTTTCCTTCAAAATTCTTTAGCACATGCGCGAGTTTAGATTGCTTACCAACCTTGATGCTCAGGCCTATTCGTGTTTACAAATACACGAAGTAACACCAATAATTGCGGTATAGTCCACGAAAAATGACCTGACAGATTGCCCGCAACGTTTTGTACTTTTCACCCACCGTTATTTACAGGTAGCAGACATCTGATAATGTTCATATTTCAGTAAAACGTATTTTAATACTCTTCGGCTAATACTTAAAAATGATAGCAAATATTTGCTTAAAAAAGTACAAGATATTTTCCTATGAACACATGCTTTCTTGTCTTTTTCATGTCAGTATACAATCAAATAGTATTATACGTAAGACAATTTATCTATCATTTAGTACTACGTATGTACATATAGTCAATCAAGCCATATAACCATTTACTCTAAAATTCCTTGATATAAGAAAACCTGGAACAATTAAAGTCACAATGTCACTTTTAGCGTGACATGATATTTTAATTTTGTTAAAGACCATTAAATGTATTAGGTGGTAGAGGATATAAGATAATGCTAAGTGGTTAATTTCCCAACAAACATATGCAACGGATATGATGTGGTGATGCAGATTAACATCAGGTGCAGATTTTTTACCAGCTGGTATTTGAAAGAGTTTATATATTTAGCTAATGCCTAGTGGTGTCACTCCTCAACGAAACGGGCCTATTAAATATATAGTAAAATGGGTCAATTTGGCAGCTTCTAGCTCCTCTCAGAAGTCTTTGTGGCACATTTTACTTAGTCTGCCTGACAGACCATTTCTTTGTCTTTAATTTACTACCAAGAAAGTGGTATCAATAGCGCCATCAGCTAAAATCACGCACCCGTGAACACAGCCACCCTTGAAATTTGCCATCTATTTCGGGATCTGCATGTGACACACCCCCATGAAAGGTCACGACCGCGCAAGAAACTAGTTCCCAACAAATTCATTAAAACACATCCTAGCAGTACACTGATGGTCTGCCAGTATACAGAACCACATTTCATGCATCTGCCTATTCTATAGACACAGAATCAATGCAACAAAAGGAGCGAATCCATTTTTGACGGAACTATGTTTGTATACTACGACCCGGAAGCATTTCCCGTTGTGGAGTGTCTCCTAGTGCTTTTCCATCTTCTCTGCTTCAAAACAAATTTACATAGGTGTACACAAATTATTGACAATGTTCTGAATTTTTGTGCCACGTTATCTCCACCGTAGTCGACAAGGTTGCCTACTTATTGAAGATCGGCCACGTATTAACATAGACGCTACAAGTTTATTGAAGATTTTCTGTATTTTTTGTTGTTATTGGGTCATGTCACGCGATTTCCAATGTGGTAGTCGTCAACATCCAGTGCAGAGAAATTATGGTAAATTATGTAACTTTCTGAGAAGTTTCCTACTAAAATAATCTTTCCACTAAATTACTCTGTGGGTGTGTGCATAATACAAGTTGACAGATTTATTCTTGTATCTCCGAAAATGTACTCTAGAAAGCATACATCATCAACATAAATACATGTGTATTCAAGTACGTTTGTCGTCGCTTTTTCAACAAAAACCTCGTAACTGCAGCTTGTTTTAAGCTGCAGTTACGAGGTTTTTGATGAAAAGCAGCGATGTACTACTTACTCTTTGACCTTTTCCAAACAACATTTCTTTCATTTTTCAACCTCAAAAGCTGCCACAGACGACAAAATGTGTACTGTGTTTTGAGTCTGAGAGATAGCATTTATTTTATGTACATTAAAATAACACAAGATATTGAGGCAAAAATATAAGATGCTGACTACTGAGGTGGAAGAAAGAGTTTTTTATCACAGGGATAGAGATTGGACTCATGACCGCCACAGATCACAGAGTTTTCTCTGATGAAATTCGCTCTTTGATATGTTGATGTCTCTCATTTACATCAGAGCGTTCTACCACCAAAAACAACGGAAAGTAGGTCATTTTAATCAATGGCTGTTCAGGTGAGGGTTGTTGTAAAACATTGCACATAAACCTTTAAGAAATACTTTTTGGTCTTAAATTTTTCACCAGGCATGACAATAAACGGTTCATTGATCGGTATCATAAGGCGTTCTAATTATATTAAGGATATCGTTTAAGATCGGACGGTGAACAAAGCGCCAGAACTTGTGTCGAACTTTCCGTTGTTTTGAATGGTAGTGCGCTCTGATGTAAATGAGCGATTATTGTGCAAAGAGCAATGACTTATATTTGAAAGTGAGTCTACAGCTACAGAATCTTACAACAAAAACCTCAATGGACACCACGGTGACTAGTACAGCTCCATTTTTCTTCAAACCAGCTGACTTTTCAAATAATTCATTTTTCCTTTAAGAATGACGTCCTAAAACATCCATTAGACTGCAAAATAATTTACTGCATATTTCATATTTTCCATATAGTGCAACTGGGTACAACCACTCATCTCTTGTTGATTTATAGCTTAAATAACTACAATTTACAGAATAATCTAATCTGATAATCTACACATACCTTTTAGAATAACCATCTATCACTTTCATAAATGGCAATGTTCAGACTGACTTAGAAGAAGTTTTAACCCTTTACCAGATGGCAAAACTTAAGACTGGTCTTTTTTAAATCAACAATCTTACAGACAACAATTTCAAGTTAATGAAATGGTGCAATTCTTGGTCTTTCTGTGTAGAAACAATAATTTTTATTGTTTTAAGTGAATGAACTGCTCGTCAAAAGTACTTTCTTCATTTACCACAATGTTTTTTCAATACTTTTATGTCATGGGGCGTCAGAAGGCGTCATTGTGTGGGACATGGTTAGACACGAGTTGTTGGAGGAAGGCACATTTTACTCATCTAGCAAAAAAGAACGTGAAACTTCGATAACATTCTCAAATGCATCAATGAAAATGCATGGGCATGTGTCTGCAATTCAGTACACTGAGGAAGATAATATGATCTGAAATCCAAGATTCTATGCTTATCA
Organism: Fragum sueziense; assembly: GCA_963680895.1. Lineage (NCBI taxonomy): Eukaryota > Metazoa > Mollusca > Bivalvia > Cardiida > Cardiidae > Fragum > Fragum sueziense. The sequence goes on from CAVMGG010000436.1 coordinate 62,843, forward strand.
CCGTAGAATGAAAGATTTACAAATTCTACATAAATGTTCGCTTAGTTCCATAAATCTGTCTTAACCCTTTCCCAAACAAGACCTGGTTTTGACGTCCCTATTAGAAAAGGCTGATGAAAATATTGAAACAAAAGAAGAAACTGCTGATAACCAGCAGT
>CAVMGG010000437.1:0-48214 GCA_963680895.1 Fragum sueziense
CATCGTAGACCAAGATCAGTCCTCACATGACTGTATTTTTTGCGAACAATGTTGGTTTTATTCGGACCGCTCTGTTGCTTGCAGGCTGGTCTTGGAGTATAAATGTCGCAAACGCAATCATGTACACTGTTCTCATTATTTCAAATGCAGAGGTATGTGAAATTGAGTTAAATTGATACTTGACAAAATCTTTAACACCTACTTATTACTTTCATGAACAAGACTCATATCAGAAAGTGATAATAAAAATTGCAGTGCTGAATTCCGAGCGCATGTCTTTGCGTGATTTATAACACAAATAGCTCTAACTTTTCTCTGAGACATAACACTTCTTATCAACTGCAAAACAACGCAGGAAAACATAACATGATCAAACTATTGAACACAGAACTCGCCGAAAACAGGTAACTATTACATCTCGTCTATATCGATACACCGTTTGACATACATGTAGCCTACGTATTCTGCAACCTATAGTCCGATTACAATATTACAGCACATGTTTACGAATTTTACCTATTTAAAAAAACTCTTTCCCAAACAGCAAAGTTTTAGGGATGTTTAAAAGCTGCTGCAGACGACAAAAAGAATTTTGATAAAGAAAGACTTTGTGTAAAATTAAGCTGAGAAAATATTGAGACAAAAAGAGAAAAATCTGACTATCAGCATTTTCTTCTTTTGTCTCAATGTTTTCCCAAGCCTTTTCTATTTGACAAGTCTAAACCAGGTCTTGTTTGGGAATGGGTTAAACAAGTATTAAAGCTTGCAATAAAAAGTAGCAAAGTGAAAATTTTTAAACAAGAGCTATAATATGGTAACCGGATCATACATTTGGCAAATCTTAATGCTACAGTTTCCACGAAATTTATAACAGTCAAGTGTTATGTGGAAGTGAATCGTAAAACGCATGATAATCCTTCGGCATAACTGTCTTGATTTGCTGCAAATGGGTGTATTTGGTTTTCTTAAGCGGTATAGGTGCTTCAAACAGACGTCTGGGTTCTCCACCAGTAGAGCGCCTCTGCCTAGGCGCAGGAAGTTCCTCATATTCAGTCTCGTATCCAGTTGAGAATAAGATAGTACCGATTGGATCGTACTTTAACCTTCGGATGTCGGCAACAGTAGCTGAACCAACTCCTATGCCTGGTCGTATGGAACTGTACCTATCAAGTAAACTGTAGTCCTTAAAGAAAGTGAAGTCTACATATTTCACTTCATATGGCTGATTTCTCCTTGCGGCTTCTATGTGCTCAACATATTGCTGTGGAAGGTATATTAGTTTGCCCCTTATCCGATTCTCTATGGTACTATGTGAACTGTCACACTCCATGTATGTATGTCCACGCTCAAGGTATTTATGTTCAATTGTCACCTTTTTCTTAATTGAAAACTCCAACATAGCATTTGAGAGAGTTACATTTCTATTTTGGTATCCACACCCATCACTATAGATGATGATAGTTTCAACTTCTGTTAGGTCTGTTAGTTTTTCTAGGTAGTCCATCATACAAGACGTAAATACATTCGAAGTTAAGTCTCCATCAGTTTCGTTCCAAAAATAGCATACCACGTTTTTTGTCACCAAGTCGTAGATTGTGTAATTGTGACATGACAACTTTGTCTTATAGTACAAACAACTTGCATTTAATTGTGGACACAACAACAGGCTCTGTAGATCAACTGTCAACACTTTTACCTTTGGATCACCTTGACCTAATAGTTTGTCTGCTGCCTTAGAGTTTTGTGCTTCTGTTTTTTTGGCTATGTGAATTGTATAGTCCTCCTCATTGACGGTTCCAGCTTTGAAACCCATGCACAGATCACACATGTCCTTCTTGGGCTTGTAGAAGCTAAGGTTCAATTCTTTAAACACCTTCACAAACAAGTCATAGCCTACTACAGGTTTTGATTCATTCTGCAGATGTCTTACATACTCTCTATGAAGTCTTTTCATCGTACAAAATACGGGCTCTAGATATTTCTTCTTAGTGGATGCCCTACAATAGTGCGAAGGTACTTTAGGAAGCTCATTTAGGTATGTTCGAGCATGTTCTCTTGCTTCTTTGCAGTCTTTCTCTCTATCAGATATCTTTCTGGTATTCTTGGGAGTTGGGACTCCAGATTCAGATTGACCAATCCATCGGTACATTGTCTTCTCTTTTAGACCCAATGTCGACAGAAACACATCTCTACATACTTCTTTTCGATCATCTCCGACTCTTAGGTAGTACTTGTAATTGAACATCCTTTTGCTCTCTGTACCTTGATAAGTTTCGTTACACTTGGTTCTTCTTACCAGGCTTATAACATACACTTTCTTTTCTTCCCAGGACATATCATGCCAAAACCGGTCAAAGATCTCTTGTCGATCTTCTTCCTTGAGATCGCGACAGAATCGTGGCTGCTTCTTGATTTTCTGACAGAGTTTGGAACATTGCTTCGGCTTCATTATTTGTTCAGCTTTATCTGCACTGTATTGCCAGATTCCTTCGTCATTCTTCTTTACACCCTTAAATGACAGCCCCCTTTCTCTCAACATTTTGTTCTTTTTTCTTTGATGCTTTTTGCAGCATTTGTCAATTTCTTCTCTTAATCTTATAGGGTCTGTACTCTCGGTCACTTCTTCTTCATGGTCAATTTCATCCCCCATTTCTACAATGACGGTATTAGGTTCAATCTCCTCTTCCAGATCATTTTCACCATCAGAATTATCACTTGTGCTATCGTCTGATGAAAGTGTTTCTTTACACTCAAGAAAACTAGAATCTCTTGTAGAAATAAGGCGCCTCTTTTTAGACTTTGGTGGTAATACATAATCAGGATCTTTGTAATCATCGTCATATTCTGAATCTTCGTAATCAGTTGAATTGTTGTTTTTATCGATAATTCCACTTGTTGAAGCACAACACATATCTGATGTCATTTCATGGATAATAGATTCTGAATCTTCATGATCATTTGAATTGTTATTAGTTTTGTTCATAATTCCACTTGTTGAAGCACAACACTTATCTGATGTCATTTCATGGATGATAGATTCTGAATCTTCATGATCATTTGAATTGTTAGTTTTGTTCATAAATCCACTTGTTGAAGCACAACACTTATCTGATGTCATTTCATGAATATCAGATCCAGGGTAGTTCAAAGTCGCTTGCTCAGTGTTCGAGTCCTTATTTTTCTCGAGAGCCAACTTCAAAAGCTGTTTTCCCCGCGACAACATCATTACTTAAGCATGGAGCTGGGGTACAACCTTGATAGAACAGTCAAACCATTTGTCTCTTAAGCCCTCTATATCTGTGTTCAACTCTCCGATATCAAACGAAACCCGTAAGTATATCATCACTGGCTTTAAAATTGTGTCACACTGTAATACCTTCATAGGCAATCCCGATATATCCAATACAAGTAAGTCCAAACAAGTGCACACATAAACAACTGTTTCTGGTTTGATATTATTATATGACATATAAAGCTGATCGAGGCCTTGACACTTTTCAAGCACTAAAAAGTCTTTGTCCACCAAGTTTCTACATTCAGATATATTCAGTACTTCAAGACTGGGCATATAGCTGAGAAAACACAAAGTAGATACGCTACTACATGAAATATCCAGCCACCGCAAGCACTTCGCGTTTGGTAAATTTGTTGTAAAGAGAAAGTCTACATCATGGACTGCACATGAAAGTTCTGCATTTGGAATTAGAAATGATTCAAATCCATATGAATGCCGTAGTATCCTTTTTAGAATGTCAAAATTAGCCTTCAAAGGAAAGTCCAAGTCAATATCTCTCCAAAGTTTGGCATTTTTGTTGACAACATCATTCAAATATTTACAAGTAGGTGCAACATGTTGTAGAAGTTCATTGATACTGATGTTTAAAAGGATTAAGACGAGAACGTGCTCTGGGAGTGTTAGTAGATTCGTCATTTGTCTCCAGGTGACAAAATCTCGTACCTACAAAATAAGAATACCGCTTTAAAAATTTTGCTGACAAAATTGCGTAACTCAATAACTAAACAATTCAGCTACTTTTGCTGTGAAAATATTCATAAAATTTATCATTTGTCGTGAATTTGTATGAACAAATTTGTTTCTGAAGCATGGTATGTTATGTACATAGTCTGAAGCATAACTAAAAAAGAATGGTAAACAATGAAACCCGGTTGAGTATGTTGATATCTCATTTTTCAAGAATAGTTTTCTAAATAAGGTCAACAAAACATTAAATTTGCAATGAATAAAATATAAGGTAATTGAACATAACTTACGGTTCATTTATTTGGTCAGAGTTGAAGAATAACACAAGAGAATGCCATCTCTCAGGCCTTTGTCACTCCCGGGTAAATATTTTGTCTACAACGCCGTTTTGTCAACGAAAAAAATTCATCCAATCCAGTTACGTAATTTTGTCACGTGATAATTGAAACGGTTCTGATAGGCGTAGAGTAACGCCGTTTTGACAGAATATGCGCTCCTACATACTGAGTAAAAAGCAATTATAAAAAAAAAATGACAAAATGGCGTAACTAATTTGTTACGCCATTTTGTCATAGCACCGACGAAATGAAAATAGAAAATTTAAATTCAAACTAATCTAGCTCATTTCCACACATTGGCATCTTTTGATGCCTTGCAAGATAAAGGCTTTGGATAACATTGTGGGTAATGAAGAAATTGCTGAGGTAATTTTGTCTTTGATCTCATCTAAAATATGTGAAAATGATCATATAAATTTAAAACTAATCTAGCTCATTACCACATCGACGCCTTTTGACGCCATGCTGCTACAAGATAAAGTCTTTGGAAATTAAACATTGTGGATAATGAAGAAATTGTTGAGGTAATTTTGTCTTTCATCTCATCTGAAATACGTGAAAATATGAAATTCGAAATTATTTAGCTATTTCCACACAGTGACGCCTTTTGATGCCCTGCAAGATAAAGGCTTTGGAAAACATTGTGGAAAATGAAGAAATTGCTTGTGGTTACAAGCGATATCTTCATTTCCCACAGCGTTTTCTACCAAGAACGACCAAAAATGTTTAATTTCGTCAACTTGAAATTGTCATCTTTAACATCTTTCAACTTGGAACAATCAAAATTTTGCAGCGTTTTCTGAGCAATTGACAAGCAATTTCTTCATATCCCACAATGTTTTACTAACCCCTAATGCAAAGATTTTTTAATCTCTCATACAGCGCTTTCTACAAAAAAATACCAAACAAGAGCTGTCACTGTAAGATGACAATGCCCCCGACACCGCTTTGATTTTAAATTATGGCCAATCTATGTTCAAGGTCAAGGTCATCCAGGGGTCAAGGTCACCAAAGTATGTGCCTACAGAAAGGTAATGTACCAAGGAATGTTGTGGTAAAGTATGAAGCGAATATGTTAAGTAATAAGGAAGTTATGGCCAATGTTAAAGTTTTTGGACGGAATGACGGACAGACAGACAGACAGACGGACAGACGGACGGACAGACGGACGGACGGACGGACGGACAAGTCAAATTTATGATGCCTCCCTATCGGGGGCATAAAAACATTGAATTTCGTTCACTTGAAATTGTTGTCCGCAACACCTTTGACTTTAGGAATTTCTGAAAGCCTAAAATGTTGTCTAGTAATGGGTTAATAATAAGTCTTTTTGATCTGTAGTTTGGAGTCTTGTAGAACTTTCTCCGTCTCATAACTGGACATATCTACTGGCACAAATCCGGCTATTTTTAGACTGGTCAGTCGTTCATTCCATTTAGGCTGCGTGGATATGTTGAGTAATGCTGAGGTAATTTTGTCTTTCATCTCATCTGAAATACGTGAAAACGAAAATAGAAAATTTAAATTCAAACTAATCTAGCTCATTTCCACACATTGGCATCTTTTGATGCCTTGCAAGATAACGGCTTTGGATAACATTGTGGATAATGAAGAAATTGCTGAGGTAATTTTGTCTTTGATCTCATCTGAAATATGTGAAAATACAAAATTCAAACTAATTTAGTTTTTCCCACAGAGTGATGCTTTTAGGCCTTGGGAAAACATTGTGGAAAATGAAGAAATTGCTTGTGACAAGCAATTTCTTCATTTCCCATAATGTTTTCTACAAAAAAAACCCGAAAAAGTTGAATTAAATTCGCTTAACCCATTACCTCACATTGACCCTTTTTGATGCCCTGCAAGATAAAGGCTTAGGAAAACCCTGTGGAAAATGAAGAAATTGCTTGTCACAAGCAATTTCTTAATTTCCCACAGTGTTTTCTACCCAGAATAACCAAAAAGTTGAATATCATTTCCTTGAAATTGTCGTCTGCGACACCTCTGACATTGGGATTTTCTGAAAGTCTAAAATGTTTGCTGTCTGGTAATGGGTTAATAATAAGTCTTTTTGATCTGTAGTTTTGAGTCTTGCAGAACTTTCTCCGTGTCGTAACTAGACATATCTACGGGCACAAATCCGGCTATTTTTAGACTCGTCAGTCGTTCATTCCATTTAGGATGGGTGGATATGTTGAGTAATGCTGAGGTAATTTTGTCTTTCATCTCGTCTGAAATACGTTAAAATATGAAATTTAAACTAATTTAGTAATTTCCAAACAGTGGTGCCTTTTGATGCCTTCAAAAAATAGGCTTGGGGAAACAATGTGAAAAATGAAGAAATTGCTTGTGACATGCAATTTCTTCATTTCCAACTGCGTTTTTTTACACAGAAATACCAAAAATATTGCCATTTACAACAAGATCGAATTTGGACCATTATAAAAATATTGACACCTCTATTACAAAAAGTTTATGAAAACATTGAAGCAAAAGAAGAAAATGTTGATAACCAGCATTTTCTCCTTTTGCCTCAATATTTTCTATGCTGTAATATACACATTTCCCTTTTACGGTATATCAGTTATTTGGGTCCCCATTCATTTTGTCGTCTGCAACTTCTTTCTAATGGGACTAGTTGAAAAGTTTGCCGTTTTGTAATAGATTAATAATAAGTGTTTTTTATCTGTAGTTTGGAGTCTTGCAGAACTTTCTCCGTATCATAACTGGACATATCTACGGGCACAAATCCGGCTATTTTTAGACTCGTCAGTCGTTCATTCCATTTTGGCTGGGTGGATATGTTGAGTAATGCTGAGGTAATTTTGTCTTTCATCTCTTCCGAAATATGTGAAAATGAAAAAAGAAAGTTTAAATTGAAACTAATCTAGCTCATTTCCGCACATTGACATCTTTTGATGCCTTGCAAGATAAAGGCTTTGGATAAACATTGTGGATAATGAAGAAATTGCTGAGGTAATTTTGTCTTTGATCTCATCTGAAATAAGAGAAAATACAAAATTCAAACTAATTTAGCCGTTTTCATACAGTTAAGTCTTTTGGTGCCCTGCAAGTTGAAGGCTTTGGAAAACATTGTGGAAAATACAAAATTCAAACTGGTTTAGTCTTTTACCACAATGTAACGCCTTTTGAGGACCTGCAAGGTAAAAGCTTTGGAAAACATTGTGGAAAATGAAGAAATTGCATGTGGTTGAGTAATGCCGAGGCAATTTTGTATTTGAAATATGTGAAACAGAGCTACAGATAAGAGGGAGTGAATGCTTTTCAAAATGCAATATTTCATTCATTGTTCATCAAACCCTATTTTGTGGTACTCATGAGAAAATTCATATGCATACCCACAACAAAGGTTGATTGATTGGGGTTTAACGCCTCATTCAACTGCATGGTAATATTTGGTGGATGGAGCACCTAACCATGGATTCCTGTTGTTTCTCAAACCAGTAATATCACAACATCCTTATCAAGCCTCCAGCTGCTTGCCCACAAAGATTAACGATTATCAAACCATTGATGGGAGACAGTTTTGTCTAAGGAGATATTTGCTGCGGCCAGGGATCAAACCCAGGACCTTATGAGCGTGAGTATGGTGCGCTACCAAATGTGCTATGGCAGCGGCCTCTTGTTGAATTTGTGATTTTTCAATTACTTTTGAAAATGAGGTTATTAAAATGTAAAATACAACGGCAAATTCCACTCACCTGATAATCGAGTATTCAGTACTACTGGATATATAGGTAATGGTCCTAGTGAAAATAACACTTTAAGTTTCTCTTGCATATGAGGATACTTCATAAGGTAGCCTGATAACACTGTGGAATCTACGGCCGCAGCTTCAACGCGAGAGTCTAGAACCTTCTCTATAGAGGACAGGTGAGATCCTGCATAAACAAAAGTTTGAATTGTAAACACAAAATGGCAATGATTTTAAGGTATCTATCATTAAATACCAAACACTTTGAGCAACTTTGGGCATCATCCGTGGCAAGGGAGAATCACGATGGGATATCTTAGTCAATTTCTGTTGCCATGGATGACGCCTAAAGTTGCACAAAGAGTTTGCTACCTAATGGATAGAATACCTTAAAATGTATCCTTGATATTTGATATTGACCTTGAGAAACAACTTTGACCTGGAGCAGTCTTCAACTTGTTATAAGAAATTCACAGGTGAAAAGCAATTGCCCTTTCATGTAACTAAGAGATACATCAATTTGGGATAAAACACTAGCACTTTATCCATTCCAAACAACACCTGGCCCAAATTTTACTAAAAGAACTTACAAACACTTATTGCATAAATTTGATTGTAAACAATCTGATTTGGCACTGACTGGCCTGAGACATATATATAATTTCTTATTCAATCAAATATCTTGTTACATGATTTAGGCAATAAATGTGTGTTAGTCAAACAGGGGCCTGTATTACTAACGATCGTACGTTTGATTTTTGCATAATTACTTGTTACAACAGCTCTGATTGGCTCAGTCGTATTTCTCGTGCAATCAGATGTCTTGTTACACAGTTTACACAAAAACTTGATCGTCAGATGTTTAGTAATACGGCGCCCAGGACACTAGTTTTGACATCCCTATTACAGAAGGTTTGGTAAACATTGATCACAAGCACTTTGTCCTTTTGCATGAACATTTTTTGTGTGATATTGTACACAATATCTATCTTTATCAAAATCCATTCTGTCATCTGCAGCACCTTTAACCCATAACCAAACAGTAAAATTTTAGACTGATCCAAATGCAAAGATGCTGCAGACGACAATTTCAAGTGAATAAAATCTAAAATTTTGTTGTCTTTTTGGGTAGAAAACATTGTGGAAAATGAAGAAATTGCTTGTCACAAGCAATTTCTTCATTTTTCGTGATGTTTTCCTAAGCTATTATCTCTTAGGGAGTCAAAAAGAGTCACTGTGTGGTAATGGGTTAAAATTGGAACAGATCAAGTTTCGGCTATTTTGGGAAGGATTAACAAAATGGTTCATCAGTTTTGGCCAATGTTTGATTTTCAGATCAGAATTTTATTGATTTTTTTTAATTAATCAAAACAATCACTCCAAATGCTCTAACGATTCCACAAAACTACTGATCATTTTTCATACAAAAAAATATCCTTTTAAAACACTTTCAATTCATTTTGCATCAAATTCTACAATTTTTTTTTAACTAGGGTTTGCCATGACGCACAAATCATGTGTCATTGTCGCAATTTCAAAACTAGAACTGTCGCAAAGCGGACAAATACCCCCACTAGCGCGTTGTCACTGAAAAAGTGCTAAAGTTCAAAGTGGCATAACTCTGAAACTACTGCCTGGATCAAGATGAAAATTGCAGGTGCACAACTTCATATGATAGGAAACAACCTGCTAAAATTTCAGCAAAATTGGTCAAAAACTGTGGGAGGAGAAGAGGACACAAAATTATGTCCACAGACGGACGGACGGACGGACAGACGGACGGACAGACGGACGGACAACCTGAATCCAGTATACCCCCCCATAACTTTCCAAAGATGTTGCAGACGACAATTTCAAGTGAATGGAATTTTACATTTTCTAGCATTTTTGAGTAGAAAACATTGTGGGAAATGAAGAAATTGCTTGTCACAAGCAATTTCTTCTTTTTCCACAATGTTTTCCAAAGCCTTTTTCTTGTAGGACAAATGAGGGTATTTCATGAGGTAGCCTGATAATACAGTAGAATCTACGGCAGCAGCTTCAACGCGGGAGTCTAGAACCTTTTCTATGGATGACAGGTGAGTTCCTGTAACCACATCAAAGCAATCATTTTGAAGTATTTCATCCACCATTACATACCAAAAACTTCAGGCAACTTTGTGTTTCATCTGTTGCAAAGGAAATTGGCAAGGTTATCCCTTGTCAATTTCTGTTTTCACAGACGACGCCCAGAAATAGACAAAGGCTGAAAGGCATACCATTGTCAATTTCTTTTGCCATGGATGACGCCTAAAGTTGCACAAAGTGCTTGCTACCTAATGATGGATAGAATACCTTAAAATGAATCCTTGATATTTGATATTGACCTTGAGAAACAACATTGACCTTATTATAAGGAACACACAAGTGAACTACAATATTATATGTTGCTAAGAGAAACATCCATTTGGGATCAAACGCTAGCTGTTTAACCCTTTCCCAAATGGCAAAATTTTTGGGTCATCCTAATTCAAAGAGGTTATTGACGACAAAATGAACATAAATAAAGAGAGTATTTGTGTATAATACAGCGTAGAAACTATTGAGGCAAAAGGAGAAAATGCTGACCATCAGCATTTTCTTCTTTTGCCTCAATGTTTTCCAAAGCCTTTTCTAATAGGGACGTCAAAACCAAGTCTTGTTTAGGAAAGGGTTAATTCACAAACAACACCTAGTTTTGACATTCCTAATAGAGAAGGTTTGGTAAAACACTGATTACAAGCATATTCTCCTTTTGCATCAATATTTTTTGTGTGATACCATACCCAATCTCTAACCTTATCAAAATCCACTTTGTCATCTGCAGCAGCTTTCAAATTGGAATAGTCCAAGCTTTGGCCATTTGAGGAAGAATTAACAAAACGGTTCAATAGTTATGGCCAATATTTGTTTTTCAGATCGGTATGTTATTGATTTTTTTAACCAATCACCAGATGGCAAAATTTTGGATTGTTCTACTAGAAGATGTTGCAGATAAGAGTTTCAAGATAAGGACATTTTTACTTCTTTGTATTAAGGGTTAAAAACATTGTGGATAATGAGGAAATTGCTTGCCACAAGCAATTTCCTCTTTTACACAATGGTTTCAACAGCCTTTATCTAAATAGGGGTGAAAAATTGTCTATATCAATCAATCCAAATGTTCAAACCATACCACAAAATGCAAACTAATGATCATTCTTCATACAAAAAGAATCCTTAAAATGACATTTCAGAATTTTTTGTCATAAATTTTACTTTTATTTTTATATGAAAGAGCATATTTCCTTACGAAAATTCTGAAAATTTCAAGCCAAAATATTTCGCCGTTTACGAGAAATTTATATTTTTGTGTTAAAATTGAACAAATTGTTGTGGACAACAGTTCGGATTTATATGCAATTTATCGATTATGTCTCAACTTTAAATGCGTGTTTCTCGCTTATCGGCAACAACTTCAAAAAACTAATAGTATTTATACTCATTAGAATAACCAATCTTGGCATCAAGACATACTTTAAAAAATTGAAATTGGAATGAAATGTCCCTTTAAAAAAACACTTCAAAATTTCATTTGCATCGAATTTCACAATGTTCTCAACTATACCTGTCTCAAGCATGCCACCAAAGAATGAGGTATCAAACCCATTTTTCTTCAAATATTCTATCATCAACAACATCCCTTATTTATAACAAATTTAAATTTGAATTAATGACTGATGTAAACCCATTACTAGATGGCAGAATATTGGACTGTTTCAATTCAAAAGGTGTTGCAGACGGCAATATCAAGTTGGTGAAATTTAAAAATCTGGGTAGTTTCTAGTTAGCCGGTCCCCAGCCTAAATGGTTGCCAGTAAAGTGACAAAATACGGTATTTTTTTATCAATAAAAAAAAGATGAGCGGGGGTGTGGGGGCAGCAGCCCCCATTATTTATTTCAAAATAAATTAAAGTGGGGGTGTGGGGGCGGCAGCCCCCAGAAATACTTCCTAGCAAATGGGTATACTAGATGTGTTCCAAAAATCTTTGCATTTTGGGTCAGAAAACATTGTGGACAATGAAGAAATTGCTTGTCACAAGCAATTTCTTCATTATCCACAATGTTTTTTTCTAAGCATTTTTCCTGGGGCGTCAGAAGGCATCAATTTGTGTGGGAATAGGTAAATACCTGTTTCAAGTATGTCACCAAAGAATGAGGTATCAAACCCGTTTTTCTTCAAATGTTCTATCATTAGCAACATCCCTGCAGAAGATCGTTCAGAATTATATCCAAAACTATGGCCCCTCAAATCATGTAATTCCTTGAACTTTGTCCTGAAATAAATGTTAACAAGCAAATTCGTTGAATTGATATCCCCCGCCGAATATATTTTCATTGTCAATAAAGTAGCGCGGAAACGAATATAAATCTGTATGTATATGGCTTCAACAGAACGAATATCACTCTGTATGTATATGGCTTCAACAGAACGAATATCACTCTGTATGTATATGGCTAAAATAGTCAGGGGCAGTAACACTAAATACAACGGCCGAACCGGGTAACCCCGACGATATGCGCATGTCCTCATTGTAGTAAAGCTGTGTGCCAAGTTTCATTGAAATCCGGTGTATAATTTTCAAGAAATAGCGCGGAATCGAATATCACTGTATGTATATGGCTTAAACAGTCAGGGGCAGTAACTCTAAATTCGGCGGTCGAACCGGGTAACCCCGACGATATGCGCATGTCCTCATTGTAGTTAAGCTGTGTGCCAAGTTTCATTGAAATCCGGTCTATAGTTTTCAAGAAATAGCGCGGAAACGAATATCACTCTGTATGTATATGGCTAAAACAGTCAGGGGCAGTAACTCTAAATTCGACGGTCGAACCGGGTAACCCCGACGATATGCTCATGTCCACTTTGTAGTGAAGCTGTGAGCCAAGTTTCATTGAAATCCGATCTATAGTTTTCAAGAAATAGCGCGGAAACGAATATCACTCTGTATGTATATGGCTTAAACAGTCAGGGGCAGTAATTCTAAATTCGGCGGTCGAACCGGGTAACCCCGACGATATGCGCATGTCCTCATTGTAGTAAAGCTGTGTGCCAAGTTTCATTGAAATCCGGTTTATAGTTTTCAAGAAATAGCGCGGAAACGAATATCACTCTGTATGTATATGGCTAAAACAGTCAGGGGCAGTAACTCTAAATTCGGCGGTGGAACCGAGTAACCCCGACGATATGCGCATGTCCACTTTGTAGTAAAGCTGTGTGCCAAATTTCATCGAAATCCGGTCTACAGTTTTCAAGAAATAGCGCGGAAACGAATATCACTCTGTATGTATATGGCTTAAACAGTCAGGAGCAGTAACTCTGAATTCGACGGCCGAACCGGGTAACCCCGACGATATGCGCATGTCCTCATTGTAGTAAAGCTGTGTGCCAAGTTTCATCGAAATTCGGTCTATAGTTTCCAAGAAATAGCGCGGAAACGAATATCACTGTATGTATATGGCTAAAACAGTCAGGGGCAGTAACTCTAAATTTGGCGGTCGAACCGGATAACCCCGACGATATGCGCATGTCCACTTTGTAGCGAAGCTGTGTGCCAAGTTTCATCGAAATCCGGTCAACAGTTTTCAAGAAATAGCGCGGAAACGAATATCACTCTGTATGTATATGGCTAAAACAGTCAGGGGCAGTAACTCTAAATTCGGCGGTCGAACCGGGTAACCCCGACGATATGCGCATGTCCACTTTGTAGCGAAGCTGTGTGCCAAGTTTCATCGAAATCCGGTCTACAGTTTTCAAGAAATAGCGCGGAAACGAATATCACTCTGTATGTATATGGCTTAAACAGTCAGGGGCAGTAACTCTAAATTCAATGGTCGAACCGGGTAACCCCGACGATATGCGCATGTCCTCTTTGTAGTGAAGCTGTGTGCCAAGTTTCATCGAAATCCGGTCTATAGTTTCCAAGAAATAGCGCGGAAACGAATGTCGGACGGACGGACGGACGGACGGACGGACGGGCAAGCAAATTCGTTGAATTGATATCCCCCGCCGAATATATTTTCATTGTCAATAAAGTAGCGCGGAAACGAATATAAATCTGTATGTATATGGCTTCAACAGAACGAATATCACTCTGTATGTATATGGCTTCAACAGAACGAATATCACTCTGTATGTATATGGCTAAAATAGTCAGGGGCAGTAACACTAAATACAACGGCCAAACCGGGTAACCCCGACGATATGCGCATGTCCTCATTGTAGTAAAGCTGTGTGCCAAGTTTCATTGAAATCCGGTGTATAATTTTCAAGAAATAGCGCGGAATCGAATATCACTGTATGTATATGGCTTAAACAGTCAGGGGCAGTAACTCTAAATTCGGCGGTCGAACCGGGTAACCCCGACGATATGCGCATGTCCTCATTGTAGTTAAGCTGTGTGCCAAGTTTCATTGAAATCCGGTCTATAGTTTTCAAGAAATAGCGTGGAAACGAATATCACTCTGTATGTATATGGCTAAAACAGTCAGGGGCAGTAATTCTAAATTCGGCGGTCGAACCGGGTAACCCCGACGATATGCGCATGTCCTCATTGTAGTAAAGCTGTGTGCCAAGTTTCATTGAAATCCGGTTTATAGTTTTCAAGAAATAGCGCGGAAACGAATATCACTCTGTATGTATATGGCTAAAACAGTCAGGGGCAGTAACTCTAAATTCGGCGGTGGAACCGAGTAACCCCGACGATATGCGCATGTCCACTTTGTAGTAAAGCTGTGTGCCAAATTTCATCGAAATCCGGTCTACAGTTTTCAAGAAATAGCGCGGAAACGAATATCACTCTGTATGTATATGGCTTAAACAGTCAGGAGCAGTAACTCTGAATTCGACGGCCGAACCGGGTAACCCCGACGATATGCGCATGTCCTCATTGTAGTAAAGCTGTGTGCCAAGTTTCATCGAAATCCGGTCTATAGTTTCCAAGAAATAGCGCGGAAACGAATATCACTGTATGTATATGGCTAAAACAGTCAGGGGCAGTAACTCTAAATTTGGCGGTCGAACCGGATAACCCCGACGATATGCGCATGTCCACTTTGTAGCGAAGCTGTGTGCCAAGTTTCATCGAAATCCGGTCAACAGTTTTCAAGAAATAGCGCGGAAACGAATATCACTCTGTATGTATATGGCTAAAACAGTCAGGGGCAGTAACTCTAAATTCGGCGGTCGAACCGGGTAACCCCGACGATATGCGCATGTCCACTTTGTAGCGAAGCTGTGTGCCAAGTTTCATCGAAATCCGGTCTACAGTTTTCAAGAAATAGCGCGGAAACGAATATCACTCTGTATGTATATGGCTTAAACAGTCAGGGGCAGTAACTCTAAATTCAATGGTCGAACCGGGTAACCCCGACGATATGCGCATGTCCTCTTTGTAGTGAAGCTGTGTGCCAAGTTTCATCGAAATCCGGTCTATAGTTTCCAAGAAATAGCGCGGAAACGAATGTCGGACGGACGGACGGACGGACGGACGGACGGACGGACGGACGGACGGACGGACGGACGGACATGGCAAAAACAATATCCCCCCCGAAAAATTTTTTCGGCGGGGGATAAAAACATATAATCATAATGAGCCAGGAACTGGAAAAACATCCCTTATAGTGTGTGAGAACAACATGGATCTAGATCAGCCTGCATATACATGCAGTCTGATCAAGATCAATATTGGTCTCCAATTGCTTGTTCATGACCATTATCAACTCTTAAGTTAGCAAAATGCAGGGTGCCCAGCGACTTTAAGTGTCAAAAATATAGGTATGTCCCAAAATTATAGGTATTTATTAGCCAGAAATATAGGATAATATAGGTTGCCTTTACTATGAAGAAAGCGCTACTTTAAATGTTTCTCTACCACCACCACTACCTTCCAGCTCTCTCTTGTTAATAAGATGAAAGGAGAAACAGACAAGGTGACCATTAGCTATTACTTTCTGTTCTCAATATTCAGTAACATTAAGGTGTTCCATGAACACCATATCAAGATAACAGAGCCAAGAAGGCCATTTATCGCTCACCTTAAAGAACATTGTGGCTTTGACGAGATGATTGTATAATCTGTTTCATCCCAGACCCATAACTTCCTGCCAATTTTCACTACAGGAAAGCAATGTAAAAAGTTTTGGCAGAGATTCATGCAGCCATGATACATGCAAAATATTAACATAGGGTATCTGACAAAATGATTTGTCACAAAATAATTTGTCAGAGGAAATTTGCCCAAGATTTCCTCATAAGTTCTCAATTTGAAATCAGGTATCCCACAACATTAGGTCAAATTTTATACTTCTACGAAAATTTTAGGTATTTTCTCATGGAGGGCCATGAGGAAATTCTACACATCAATTTTCAGCCATTGATTTAATAATTCAGATGTAGAAGATATATGGCAAATTTCATGGAACCAAAAACTTTGAAGTGCTTTGGTAGAGGGGCCATTAAACAATTCTACACTGAGGCCAAACAGTTAAGGAGTAGGAGTTTGTGCAAAATTGCTTTCTTTGTCTCTTCGGAAATCTAATATCCCACAACATAGGGCCAAATTTCATTGCACCACAATAATTTGAAGGATATTGGTAAAGGGCCATGGCATGATTTAGGAGTAGAAGACGGTATAAGATTTTCTTCTTTGTCTCTAAATGAAGTCTGATACCAAACACACAGGGCCAATTTTCATTGTACCTCCATAATTAATTCTACACACCAAGTTTCAAATCTCTAAGCAAAACAGTCTAGGAGAAGATTGCAAAAAATTTTCTTCTCTGTCCTTATATGAAATCCAATACCCAACAACATAGGGCCAGTTTCCATTGTAAAAATAATTTGTAAAATTTGTATTTTGGTAGAGGGTCCTAAGACAATATAACATACCAGTTTCAAAGCAATAGGCCAAATAATTCAGAAGATTGTCCTCCTTTGTCTATATATATGAAATAAGATACCACAGAACTAAGGGCCAATTTTCATGAAACCACAATAATTTGAAGACTGTTTTTCTGTAGTGGGCCTTTGGATGATGCTACATACAACAGTTCAAGACTCTAGGCTGTATGGTTGTGTCAGCAAGATGAAAACAAAATGTGTTTGTGAAACATGAATGCCCCAAAAACGGTTACTGTTAAAATTTTGGACAGACGGATGGAGAGACAGACACGGGTTAAACAATATTCCGCCCTGGGAGCATAATTAAAATATATCTACCTAAATTGTGGCCTCTAAAGTCCAAATTTCTCAGCTTACAGACTATGTGATAACTTAGAGATACTCTCCATTGCCGAGGTCTATTGATTAAACCATCAAATATGACCTCTGCAATTTTCGGAACGCCAACAGCCTATTTGGTCGTCATAATCTAATTATAGCACACCATTTGAATTAGCGAATCAAAATCATTCAGTTTTATCTTGCATGATCATTACGTATACATTACGTCGCTTCTATTTTTGGCTGAAGCCGGTAACATTTGAATTTTCAAATCAAAATCATTCAGTTTGATCTGGTTTGATTACGTATACATTACGTCGCTTCTATTTTTGGCTGAAGCCGGTAATTTGAAGCGTCAGCCAATGAAAGCTTGCATCAGCTTTTTAAATTGTTTTGGTGTGTATCGCCAACGATTGGATACTGAAATCCCGCCAAGGCCCTGAGATTAGACGTGAAATGACCCCGCGAGAACAGAGCTCATTCTATCGAAATGGAATGTAGAGATAATGTGCTCTGTTCATAAGAGAGTAACTTAGAGACAGAGAATTGCACTTAGTGAGTCCCGCAAACTACTCGGAAAAAGAAGAAAGCCGTTTTTTCTAAAAGTATAGTTTTAATTTTGCTTACCCAAGACACAAAAATAATAGGTATTTATAGGTATTTGGGGCAAAATGGGTGAAATTATAGGTTTTTATAGGTAAGGTCCAAAAATATAGGATAATATAGGTATTTATAGGTATTTATAGGTTACTGGGTGCCCTGAAAATGAGTCCTTATTTTTTTACCACAGACTGACCTAAAAGCTTGGCTTTCTAAAATGCTGTAAGAGACATTTTCCTGTTGTGACCAATGTATTGGCAAGCAGATCAGCCTGATCAGATCTTAGCCTACACTGCTTGTTTTCTATTTGGTTATTGTTGCAAAAACGTTTGACAAACAAATTGAAATTACTCTTAAGTGAGCAATTTGTTCCAAATTTAAAGTTAGCAGGACAAGGGTTAACATGTGTATTTAGACTGGTCCAAAATCGAACATGTTGTAGACAACAACTTCATATGAATTAAGTTTTACATTTTTGTGTCTTCAGAGCTTCAGATTTATTTGAAGAAAGGTGGGTCGAAATGACCCATGGCAGGGAAGTTGATGGGTCATTTTTGGAAATGAGGGGCCATAGCAATGAAAATAAACATAGTGATATAAAAAAATTGTAAAAGCTTGGGCCGCTTGGCCCCTGGAGTTGAAAAGTGATGGGCCATATTTGCAAATAGTGTGTCAAATGGCCCGGGCCCACTGTCAATCTGAAGCTCTGGTCTTTCTGTGTACAAAACCCTGGTGGAAATGGCAAATTTGCTTGTCACAAGCTATTTCTTCATTTTCCATAATGATTTCCAAAGCCTTTATCTGGTGGGGCATCAAAAAGTGTCCACAGTTGTATGGGAATCTGGTAAATGTCTTACTATTCTTGAGAACAAATCTTAGTTTGTCCAACTTTAATGAAGCTTTGGTGTTGTACATGTAAATGTTTTTAAACAAGAGGGCCATGATGGCCCTAGATCGCTCACCTGAAATTTCTTGCCTTGTTGAAATAAACATTTTGACCTGTATAGCAGCAAATTAAGAATTTTGCAATAAAGCCCCTTTTCCTTAGTTTTTCAAAAGAATGAAACAAAATTCAGCCTTTTCAAAAGTGTTTGCTCTTTAACCCTTTTTCTGATGCCACTGCACTAAGAGCTTTGATATTAATCCAATTCTTTTAACAACTTTGAAAGCCCTTCACCCAAAGATCATTCATGTGAATATTGGCCCACTACATGTAGTAAGCCAGAAGATTTTTAAAAGATTTGGCTATTTTCCCCTTTTCTCATGCCACGGAAGTCAAAGGCTTTGATGGAATCAAAGTCTCTCAAAAACTTTGAAAGCCCTTCACCAAAGGATCATTCATGGGAAGTTTCAAGAATATTGGCCAACTAGTTGAAGGCAGAAGGTTTTTACAAGATTTGGCTATTTTCCCCTTTTCTCATGCCGCGGCAGCCAGAGTTTTTGATGGAATCAAATTCTTTTAACAACTTTGAAAGCCCTTCACCCAAGGATCATTCGTGTGAAGTTTCCAGAATATTGGCTTGCTAATAAGGCAGTAGAAGATTTTTAAAATATTTGGCTATTTTCCCCTTTTCTCATGCCGCGGCAGCCAGAGTCTTTCATGGAATGAAATTCTTTTAACAACTTTGAAAGCCCTACACTCAAGGATAATTCATGTGAAATTTCAAGAATATTGGCTGACTGGTTAGGCAGAAGAAGATTTTTAAAAGATTTGGCTATTTTCCGCTTTTCTCATGCCGCGGCAGCCAGAGTCTTTTATGGAATCAAATTCTTTTAACAACTTTGAAAGCCCTTCACTCAAGGATCATTCATGTGAAGTTTCAAGAATATTGGCCCACTGGTTAGGCAGAAGAAGATTTTTAAAAGAGTTGGCTATTTTCCCCATTTCTCATGCCGCGGCAGCCAGAGTCTTTGATGGAATCAAATTCTTTTAACAATTTTGAAAGCCCTTCACCCAAGGATCATTCCTGCCAAGTTTCAAAAAAAAATTGGTCTACTGGTTTGGGAGAAGAAGATCTTTAAAGAAATTGTGGACGGCCGGCCGGACGGACGGACGGACGACGGACAACGACCGATCACAATACCTCACCTTGAGCACTTTGTGCTCAGGTGAGCTAAAAACCTGTCTTTACCAATATCTAAAGGTTTTTGTAACCCCTAAGAATGTTACATAGTAAACATTGAGTGAAAAGGAAAACAAGAGCTGTCTCAGGACAGCAAAGCACAACTAAGTCTGAAAAGGGTAAAAATTCCATTAAATTAAATGTCAGAGTAATGAATCTTTACCTAGAGGCTGATTTTATGATCACAGAGGCATGTGCAAAGTTTCAAAGCAATAGCATTAGTAGAAACAGAGATTTGAGAAACCTGCTCATAATAACTTAACAAAAGCATTACACTGACGCCAAAGCTGAGGCTAATGTCCGATTGACTAGAATAGCGCCCTATTCTACAAAAAGTTGCGCTAAAAATGTTGATAATTTGTTCCACTAACCCATTAGCAGCCTTTATGATGACATCCGCATAGTAGACTGGTCTGCCCACATTTTTGGGATGTTCGTGTACTGGTCCTGCACCACACAGCTCCACATATTTGTTCTTTTTATTGACCCATCAAAAGTTAGATTGGAAAACATTCAGTGAAAAGGAAAAAAATGTTGATAATTTGTTCCACTAACCCATTAGCAGCCTTTATAATAAGATCCGCATAGTAGACTGGTCTCCCCACATTTTTGGGATGTTCGTGGACTGGTCCCACGCCAAACAGCTCCACATATTTGTTCTTTTTACTGACCCATCAAATGTTAGATTGGAAAACATTGAGTGGAAAGGGAAAAAATGTTGATAATTTGTTCTACTAACCCATTTGCAGCTTTTATGATAACATCAGCATAGTAAACTGGTCTGCCCACATTTTTGGGATGTTCGTGTACTGGCCCGCGCCACACAGCTCCACATACTAGAAAAGGCTTGGGAAAACATTGAGACAAAAGAAGAAAATGCTGATAATCAGCATTTTCCCCTTTTTGTCTCAATATTTTCTATGCTATATTATACACAAATCCTATCTTTATTAACAGACATTTTGTCATCTGCAGCAGCTTTCAAATTGGACAACCTTAAAAATTTGTCATTTGGGAAAGGGTTAACCTAAAGTTACTAGATGTTTTAAAAATAGTAAATTTTTAGCACAAAATTCATGCATTTATTTGTTCCACTAACCCGTTAGCAGCCTTTATGATGACATCCGCATAGTAGACTGGTCTGCCCACATTTTTGGGATGTTCGTGTACTGGTCCTGCACAACACAGCTCAACATATTTGTTCTTTTTATTAACCCATCAAATGTCAGATTAGAAAACATTGAGTGAAAAAGATAAAAATGTTGATAATTTGTACTACTAACCCATTAGCAGCCTTTATAATAACATCAGCATAGTAGACTGGTCTGCCCACATTTTTGAGATGTTCATTGACTGGTCCTGCGCCACACAGCTCCACATATTTGTTCTTTTTATTAACCCATCAAATGTTAAATTGGAAAACATTGAGTGAAAAGGAAGAAAATGTTGATAATTTGTTTCACTAACCCATTGGCAGCCTTTATAATGACATCCGCATAATAAACTGGTCTCCCCACATTTTTGGGATGTTCGTGTACTGGTCCCGCGCCACACAGCTCCACATACTAGAAAAGGCTTGGCAAAACATTGAGACAAAAGAAGAAAATGCTGATAATCAGCATTTTCTCCTTTTTGTCTCAATATTTTCTATGCTGTATTATACACAAATCCTATCTTTATTGACAGACATTTTGTCATCTGCAGCAGCTTTCAAATTGGACAACCTTAAAAATTTGTCATTTGGGAAAGGGTTAATCTGTAGTTACTAGATGTTGAATAGTAAATTTTTAGCACAAAATGCATGCCTCTTTGTTCCACTAACCCATTAGCAGCCTTTATGATAACATCCGCATAGTAGACTGGTCTGCCTACATTTTTGGGATGTTCGTGTACTGGACCCGCGCCACACAGCTCCACATATTTGTTCTTTTTATTAACCCATCAAATATTAAATTGGAAAACATTGAGTGAAATGAAGAAAATGTTGATATTTTTTTTTACTAACCCATTAGCAGCCTTTATGATGACATCAGCATAGTAGACTGGTCTCCCCACATTTTTGGGATGTTCATGTATTGGTCCCGCGCCACACAGCTCCACATATTTGTTCTTTTTACTGACCATTCTCAGGAACTCTGTACCTCCCATAAAACCTGGAAAATAAAGACCAATCTATTAACATATTACCAGACAACAAAATTTTTGCGTGATCCAAATTCAGAGATAATGCATGCAACAATTTCAAGTTTCTCTTGGTCTTTCTATGCAGAAAACAATCTGGGATGTGAAGAAATTGCTTGTCCCAAGCAATTTCTTTATTTGCAATAATGTTTTCAAAAACAGCTTTCATTTTGTAGGGCGTCAAAAGGTGTCACTATGTGGTAATGGGTTAACCATTTTCAGGAGCTCTGTCCCTCCCATAAATCCTGGCAAAAAAAGTTAAATCTATACTACGCAAAAAAAGTTTAGCACACTCGGCAAATATTTTTTTCCTAGTCAAAAACTATTCCAAAATCCTTAAAAGAAAACATAAATGTGTTTGAAAATTCAATTTTCTGGCGCTTCTTGAAAATTTTGTTTCAAAATTCATAAGCGTTAATTATGTATCTTACGTTAAAGTGCACAGGGGTCAGACATCGAAAGTCAAGCAAATTTCAATGACGCGAATGTCTAGCAAAAGCAGCTAGGACCACCATTCAATGTCTTCCTATGTTGCAGACAAGCGTCCTGACCACACAGAAAGGAACTTTGCCCATTCATACTGCAGATAACGCTCAATGCCATTGACGTTACAGACGTCATTACTTTCTCTAGCCTGACGTCCAACAATGTTCTTTATGTGTTCTTTTGCTGGTGATTAAGCAGTTCAGGTGTAGATAATTCTGTATGTTCCTTGGAGTAAGTGTGCGGTGATTTTCTTATTGAAATATCACAACGTTTTGTCGTTGTAAGACGGTCCAGTAACAGGTTGGATAATTCCATTGCAGTACCCTTGCACCGTTTGGTTGCCATTAACTGAAATGAGGTCTGTTTAACTGTTTTCCTCTATTCCTGCCAAAAACTGACGCTACTCTCGTCGTAACAGTCTCCATAATGACGTTATTGGTATCAAGCCTTATGCATCTTCTCCAACCACAAATCCTGCCGTCAGATAATGACACATAAAATGAGATTCGTCCCGACATCAGTACAATGTCTCTTGAACCAATATTGATGTGTCCATACCCACTGACGCCTTGCATGTCGATGCTTAACGTCATTGGCGTAAGATCGGAGGACCCTGATGCAAGTTGTTCAGAGCCTGCTCCGGACAGTCTGGTCACTAACGGTATACCCTGTGATGTCCTGGAGGAGAAGCACTAAATTCTTACTAAACAGGAAATTGAAATGTCGTCAGGACGTTGCTGTGAAACGATCCTCCCTGAACGTCGTTTTACACGGTCTGCAAGATTTAGGTCGGTCGTTGGTGGCTAAAGTTGCATAAACCAAGTGCCATAGGCGCGTAATTGTCAATTCGAGCCAATTGAAATGCAAAGCAACATCTCTAATGGACATACCTGCTTGGAGCATGCAAAGAGCTCTCTGACATCGAACTTACGTCATCATTTCTCGTCTTCCCATAATCAATTTCAAGAAACTTGTAATAGTTAAATTGATTCTGCTAATAGATCTGTGTAATCATGTGTTTTTGGACAAGCTAGACATTATCGATGTCACTGCACACATGCCGCACGTGACTTTTGCTAATCTGGACTTTGTCCAATACACTGAATGTTCATTCTACACGTGCATTGTATGCGTAATGTTTGTCGATCGGGACAACTGAACAGCACAAAGCAATATTCATTTAATCATCATAAACTGAAAAAATAATGTGTTAAAAAACGTGCTAAACTTTTTTTGCTCAGTATATATATTATTTATATGACCAATCATAACTTTCAATGCAAACAATGACTGACAAAACGAAAGATGGGCCAGTGCAAAGTTATTGTAAGCACATAATTATTGTTTAAGAATTATGCACTTTATTTACCAATTACCAGACAGCAAAATTTTAGACTGGTCTTAACCCATTACCTGACGGCAGAATTTTTTACTTAAATTGAAAGCTGTTGCAAAAGACAATATCAAGTGAAAGATTTTTAAAATTGTTTAGTCCTTTGGGGTAGAAAACGGTGTTGCAAATGAAGAAATTGCTTGTCACAAGCAATTTATTTTCATTTTCCACACTGTTTTCCCAAGCATTTTTGTTGAGGGACATCAAAAGGCTTTGTTGCACAGTAATGGGTTAATTCAAAGATGTTGCAGAATGACAAGTGGTGACTTATAAACTTCCGTTTACTCATTTATGAAATCTGGGCCATTGAAATACAGATTGTTGTGTCAGAGAAAGGTCACATATCTAATTGTTACCTGTAAAGTGACATACAGGTCAAAAAATTTTGATTAACTGCACTCATGGCAACCATTTTATTTATGTTGGTAACTAGAACTGTCGCAGAGCGGACAAATACCCCCCACTAGCACCTTGTCACTGAAAAAGTGCTGTAGGTCAACCGGTTCTTGACTTAGAGCACGGAAACGGATTTTAAACAAAGTCCGATTGTGACCTTGACCTTTGACCTTGGTGACCCAAAAACAATAGGGCAACTCCTTGCGTCATGGGCAACAACTGTGTAAAGTTTCATGATCCTAGGTCAACCGGTTCTTGACTTAGAGCACGGAAACGGATTTTAAACAAAGTCCGATTGTGACCTTGATCTTTGACCTTGGTGACCCAAAAATAATAGGGCACCTCCTTGGGTCATGGGAAACAGCTGTATTAAGTTTCATGATCCTAGGTCAATCGGTTCTTGACTTAGAGCACGGAAACGGATTTTAAACAAAGTCCGATTGTGACCTTGACCTTTGACCTTGGTGACCCAAAAACAAAAGGGCACCTCCTTGGGTCATGGGCAACAGCTGTGTAAAGTTTCATGATCCTAGGTCAACCGGTTCTTGACTTAGAGCACGGAAACGGATTTTAAACAAAGTCCGATTGTGACCTTGACCTTTGACCTTGGTGACCCAAAAACAATAGGGCACCTCCTTGGGTCATGGGCAACAACTTTGTAAAGTTTCATGATCCTAGGTCAACCGGTTCTTGACTTAGAGCACGGAAACAGATTTTGAACAAAGTCCGATTGTGACCTTGACCTTTGACCTTGGTGACCCAAAAACAATAGGGCAACTCCTTGGGTCATGGGCAACAACTGTGTAAAGTTTCATTATCCTAGGTCAACCGGTTCTTGACTTAGAGCACGGAAACGGATTTTAAACAAAGTCCGATTGTGACCTTGACCTTTGACCTTGGTGACCCAAAAACAATAGGGCAACTCCTTGGGTCAGGGGCAACAACTGTGTAAAGTTTCATGATCCTAGGTCAACCGGTTCTTGACTTAGAGCACGGAAACGGATTTTAAACAAAGTCCGATTGTGACCTTGACCTTTGACCTTGGTGACCCAAAAACAATAGGGCACCTCCTTGGGTCATGGGCAACAACTGTGTAAAGTTTCATGATCCTAGGTCAACCGGTTCTTGACTTAGAGCACGGAAACGGATTTTAAACAAAGTCCGATTGTGACCTTGACCTTTGACCTTGGTGACCCAAAAACAATAGGGCAACTCCTTGGGTCAGGGGCAACAACTGTGTAAAGTTTCATGATCCTAGGTCAACCGGTTCTTGACTTAGAGCACGGAAACGGATTTTAAACAAAGTCCGATTGTGACCTTGACCTTTGACCTTGGTGACCCAAAAACAATAGGGCACCTCCTTGGGTCATGGGCAACAACTGTGTAAAGTTTCATGATCCTAGGTCAACCGGTTCTTGACTTAGAGCACGGAAACGGATTTTAAACAAAGTCCAATTGTGACCTTGACCTTTGACCTTGGTGACCCAAAAACAATAGGGCACCTCCTTGGGTCAAGGGCAACAACTGTGTAAAGTTTCATGATCCTAGGTCAAACCGTTCTTGAGTTAGAGCACGGAAACAAAAAAGTCTACGGACGGACGACTGGACGGACGGACGGACGGACGGATGGACGGACGGACGGACTGACAGACAGACATGGTGAAACCAATATACCCCCCTCTACTTCGTAGGTGGGGGGTATAAAAATGATAAATCTAACCATTTCCTGAACAAGAACAGGTTTTGACATATCTATTATAGTCAACCAACATCAACCCACGACATCTGCATATGTAATGACCCCAAAATTTCAGCAATGTTTTCTTCAGACGCTCAAATCACGGACTTTGACCATGAAAATTAAGTTGTCCTGAGTTAATTCTGGTGGACTATAGAAAAGGGGCTTGGAAGACATTGGGACGAAAAAAGAAGAGAACGATGATAGTCAGCATTTTCCCCTTTTTTACAATTTTTCTTTGATGTATTGTACCCAAATCCTAATTTTCTTGACATCCATTCTGACTGCAGCAGCTTTAAATTGGAACAGTTCATTTTTTTTTTGTAATTTGAGAGAGGGAAAGCTGCCATATAGATTACACAGTACACACTTTTCCAAAATACAAAATTCTCTTTCCAAATGAAACATATTACAAAGTCACTGTTAATACCTAACAATAATAGAAATGTGTTGAAAAGAGAAACTTAAAGTAATGCAAGTGACCAGTATTTTTCTTTTCCTTTCAATGTTTTTTTCCCAATGAATAAAAATAAACATTTTTTGCATGTTAATGGCAATTCTATTTATTAGACCTCCAAAAAGCGTTTGATACAGTAGACCACTCCATACTTTTAATGAAACTTGAATGTATAGGCCTCAGTAATGACATTGTCCGATGGTTCAAGTCATATTTGTCATGTAGACAGCAACTTGTTGATATCTCTGGAACTTTTTCAAAACCATCGACTGTTACATGCGGTGTCCCACAAGGTTCAATCTTGGGCCCACTCCTTTTTCTTTTATATGTGAATGATATGCCAGCTGTTATCAAAAATAAACTTTTGTTGTATGCTGATGACTCTGCTATTTTAGTTGCAAATAAATCAAGGGCTTCAATTGAAAGTCAGCTTAGTGAAGATTTGAACTCAATAAGTGAGTGGCTATTAGACAACAAACTATCACTTCATCTTGGAAAAACAGAAACAATTCTTTTCGGTTCAAAACATAAATTGAAATCAAATTCATCTTTAAATGTTTCTTGTAATGGTGTTGAAATACAATCTTCATCCCCAGTTAAATACTTACAATTGATCAGTCCTTGTCTGGTGACGATATTGCTAGTTCCGTATTGAAGAAAGCTAACGCACGCTTAAAGTTTTTGTATAGAAAACGTAACTTCCTAACCGAACAGACTAAAAAACTTATTGCTACATCTCTTATACAATGTCATTATGACTATGCGTGTTCATTTTGGTATAATGGTCTCAGCAAATCCTTGAAAACTAAACTTCAAACTACTCAAAACAAGTTAATCCGTTTTATTTTAAACTTAGAGCACAATGCACATATTTGTATTGAACATTTTAAAATGTTGAATTGGCTTCCTGTAGAAAAAAGAATCGAACAGATTATTTTATGCAATGTTTTCAAAATAAAGAATGGCTTAAGTCCTGAATACATGAATGATAATTTTGTCTCTTTTAATGCAGTTCACTCTTACAATACACGCTCTCATTCCACGGGCAATTTTATTTTACCCAAGGTTGGCTCTAATGGTAAGAAAACTTTCGCTTTCAGTGGTTCTAAATTATGGAATTCTTTACCAAGTTCTCTAAAGGATGTTTCTAATCTTAACTCTTTAAAGTCTAAGGTAAAACTTCTCTTAATGAAATGAAATTTACGTTTTATTGTTTGTCGTCACATTGTGTGTCATGTCTAGTCATTTATTTATTTTCCTACAGTCTTTCATTTCCTATATAATTACTATGTGATAACTATGTAAGATGATGCCTTTCTATGCTTATACTCCCATTAAAGGACCACAATGGAAATAAGATTTCGCATCTTTTTTGTGTCATCCTTATAATGGATGTATAAACATAGTTTTAAGTAAAATTCTTATTAGATTATTATTATTATTATACAGTTTTATCGGATCTAGAAATCTTTAAAATTTATCTACTTGTTCAGATATTTAGACACATAACTTTTTTATTGTGAATGTATACGAACTATGTTGTTACTTTTATTATGAATAAACTATATATATATTCTAATCATAGTCTGACTCTGTTCAGAGGCAGATCCAGCACAGGTTCGAGGGGTTCAAACGACCACCCCCATTTGTTGCCTGATTATTTCATTTTCATGCAGAAATTCAGTCAAATTTGTGTAATACTACAGGGGTTTTCCTATGCTTTCTGTGCCTCCTGAAAACGGAGGTGTTCCCAATGCAAACGGCTGTGTTCCCAAAGCAAATTTTCTTCCATTTTTCCCAATCTATTTAAAATGTTTAATTTGTTATTGAAAAATGAGTGTTTTGCTTACTTTTTCAGCCCAAAATGAACAATTTTGCCCTTTAAAAATTTCCCAATTCAGACCAGACTCCTTTTCCCAAAATAGAATCAGTCGGGATGACGTCATAGCCTCACTTTCATTTTTTCATCGAGGGTACAACCTCGGTCTTTATCGTTACGGGATACCAACTTTGAGGCAGATTATTTCAAAAATCCATCGTTAAAATTCATAAACAAAACTCTTTCTTTAAAGAATGTGATTTAAACTTTCTAACTACCAACGCATTTTTAATAATCAGGCGTAGTCGTCGAGATATTAATGCTGAAAGTTGGTTATGCTTCAACGAAAAAGACCGAAGCTTTCACCTCCACCGAATGAGTGCAGGTCCGCTGACGACGTTTTTGATTGGCTGAAAGAATTGTGCCGACCGGGTCAATGGCTAAGAAAACCGCTGTACTAGGAAAACAAACTCCCCTTTTTGTATATTCGAACCCCCTTACAGAAATCCTGGTTCTGCCACAGTTGTTCTTTGCAGTAATTCTCCTGATTTGGAGACCCATTTAATCATTTATTCACTCATTTTACGGTCAACACTATATGGTTAAAATTGATATCATTATTTTTCTTCTAAAATCTTGTAACACCACCAGGTTGAAAGTGTCAATTACAAGGTTTGGCAAGGTAAGCAAATTGATATGAAAACAAAATTTGGTATCTACATGTAAAATCTAGGTTGATTTTGAACAGGATGCAATTGAGCCATGGTCCAATGAATAGACAAATAACCCTCAGTCATATAGCTTGCTACCTATCTCATTTTCCTAAACAATTAAGTTTTAGACTGCTTTACCCTTTACCAAATGGCAAAATATTAGGGTGGTCTAATTCAAAAGCTGCTGCGTACCAGGAAATGGCTGTTGCTAAAAATTGGATTTCTGTGCAATATAGAATGGAAAATGTTGAGACAAAAGAATAAAATGCTGATTATCAGCATATTCTTCTTTTGCCTTAACCCATTACCAAACGACAAGATTTTGGACTTGTCCAAATTCAAAGATGCTGCAGACGACAATATGAATTGAATGAAATTTCGCATTCTTTGATCTTTCTGGGTAGAAAAAATTGTGGGAAATGAAGAAATTGCTTGTTTCAAGCAATTTCTCCATTTTCCACAATGTTTTTCAAAGCCATTATCTTGTAGGGAGTCAAAAAGAGTCATTGTGTGGTAATGGGTTAATAATGTTTTCCCAGCGTTTTCAAATAGGGACATCAAAAGCAGGTTAAACTTAACCCTCCTGGAGCAAACATGTTATTACCAGACACTAAAATATTCAACTTGTGCAAATGACAACTTCAAGTGAATTGAATTTTACATGTTTTGGTATCATTGTAGAAAACATTGTGGACATTGGACAATGAGGAAATTGCTTAATAAGCAATTTCTTCATTTTCAACAATGTTTTCCAATGTTTATTGGGCGTCAAAAAGCATTTTCATGTGGCAATGAGTAAAGGGAATTTCAGGTCAAAGTTGTTAGTCGGAGTCAATGTAAAATATTTAGATTATCATTTCATAAACAAAGCATTAAGGTAGTCCACTCCGGGGACTCGTCCACTCCACCGCTATCACTTTTTTGTCTTCATTTTGGTTTTAAGACTGTTTTATATTTCATATGCTTTATAATGTAATTCACAAAGTTGATCAGGGTTGTAACTTCAAAATAACAAGAGTGCCATGGTCACAATATACGCCGCCACTTATAAAACTTGAGACAAAAAAATGACATTGACAAGGATTTATAAATATTCACACAAAAACCTGTAAAAAGTTGTGTTCACAAAAAGGTTTTAATAAATATCCAGTAAAACACCTGGAAGGAGTTGCGTTGACGAGGCTGCAATTTCAATAAGCCCCAGAGACTAAGTTTTAAGGGGGCATAACTCTGGCAAAAATCAATGAACCATAGAATCCTTCCTTCATGCACATCTACCAATTGAGGCGATAACATTGACCAAGTTTCAGTAAGATATAGCCAAAAACGTAGGAGGAGTTGTGTTGACAAGGCTGCAATTTCAATAAGCCCCAGAGACTACGTTTTCAGGGGGCATAACTCTGGCAAAAATCAATGAACCATAAAATCCTTCCTTCATGCACATCTACCAATTGAGGTGATAACATTGACCAAGTTTCAGTAAGATCTAGCCAAAAACTTAGGAGGAGTTGTGTTGACAAGGCTGCAATTTCAATAAGCCCCAGAGACTAAGTTTTAAAGGGGCATAACTCTGGCAAAAATCAATGAACCATTAAATCCTTCCTTCATGCACATCTACCAATTGAGGTGATAACATTGACCAAGTGTCATTAAGATCTAGCCATAAACTTAGGAGGAGTTGTGTTGACAAGGCCACAATTTCAATAAGCCCCAGAGACTAAGTTTTTAAGGGGCATAACTAAGGCAAAAATCAACGAACCTTAAAATCCTTGCTTCATGCACATCTACCAATTGAGGTGATAACATTGACCAAGTTTCAAGAAGATCCAGCCAGAAACTTAGAAGTTGCGTTGACAAGAAAAGTGGACGGACGTACGGATGGACGGATGAATGGACAGATGGACGGATGGACGGACGGACAGACAGAGAAGATGACGCCAATATACGTCCGCCTCCGGCGGCGTATAAAAACTAATAAATCCAATGAATTTTATACTCTTGTTATTTACCCAAGTGAAAGTGAGAAGGTTAGATTTCAAAACTTTGTAAATTGTATGATATCACAAATTCACAATTCTGCATTGAGTTACAGAACAACAAATTATAAGATTATTAAACTTGAGGAAGTTGCATGTAAAAAGTACTTTAAAACCCATTTCCAGAAGGAAAAAATAAGCTTGTTCATAATTGAAGAAAAACTTTGCAAACGGCGTTTTCAATATATGAATTTTTTATTTTTAAATATCAGAACATTTTGGACCTAACAAATTGTGGGAAAGCAATTTCTTCATTTTCCTTAATGTTTTCCATAGCCTTTGTCTTCTTTGGAGCTAAATATCTAGTCAATGATTGTGTGGGAATGTTTTCTAAAGCATTTTATCTTGTGAGGCCTCATTATATGGGGATCACTTTATGGCAATGAATTTTGTGCTAAAAATAGAATGGGTTTACTGTTGCGTTTTGATAAACCGTCGATGTTGTTATAAAAATTTGTATCTATGGCCGGATTCAAGCCGTAGGTTCGAGGTTTTATATCAACACACACGAAATACTATTGTTTGTCCGAATTTATGTTACAGTTTACTTTACAAAATCGTTCCCTATTCACAAATCTCACCTATGTCCACATCATCAGCTGTGAAGGGATCCGTCTTGTCCCCAGGCGGACCCAGATATCGTGACTCGTAAATTAGACTAGACTCTAGACCTGTGACCTCCTCAAGATAGTGGACGACCGTCTCGAAGACCTCGACAGGAATACCAGGAGACAGGTAAGTGATGAAACGCAACTTAGACTTGTTTTGGGACATGGCTGTGTCTGGAAAATAGATGGAAACTTGCGAAACAAGACCTGATGGTTTACGTCCTTTAACCCTTTTCCAAACAAGACCTGGTTTTGACATCCCTAATAGAAAAGGCTTGGGAAAACATTGAAACAAAAGAAGAAACTGCTGATAACCAGCAGTTTTCTCCTTTTGTCTCAATATTTTCTGTACCATATTTTATACAAATCCTATCTTTAATAAAATCCATTTCGTCATTTGTCGCAGTTTTTGAAATGGATCACCCTAAAATGTTGTTGTTTGGGAAAGAGTTAAACAAAAAGGCTTGAGAAAACTTTATGACAAAAGAAGATATACTGATATAAACCAGCATTTTCTTCTTTTGTCTCAATATTTTCTGGGCCAGAAATTCTGGCCCAGGATATTATTAATACACATATTTGATCATCTTCAACATGGACCATCTTGCTGTCTGTGGCAGATTTCTAAATATGACCACCTTAAATTTTTGTTGTTTGGGCAAGGGATACCGGTAACTCAAAAGACACTCTAGGACTTCCATTACCGTAGTTGCAGGATCTTAAAATATCAACAAATGGCAAAGAATTTTGTGCTAAAATAGAACAGTCGAATGGATGGCTGTTTAGGAAAGGATTAAAATATACACGTGTAATCAGTACAATTTGATTCTAAAAATAGCAATTTTCATTATGCAACAAGGAAAAGCATGCGTCTATTTTTAAGGCTGGAACTTTCGTTTTCTATTTTTAGCTACAAATCATGCTGCACACAGCTCTGACACACTTTTTCCCAACCTTGACCATGAATTTTTCTTTTGCAGTTTACCAAACGTGTCATACAAATGCTAATTATTGATTTAAAAAAGTACAATACATTTAAGCAAGTATTCTATTGAAAACAAAAAATAAACTTACAGTTTCCAAAGAAAAATACAAATTTTGAACAAGGAACGCACGTCAAAGTGAAACTAACTACATCAGTGAATAGACTGGCAAAATTAGAACAAATCCAGACTATTAACCTAGACTGGTTCCCTGTCCCTAGATCTATCGATCATATTGGCCGACTTCGATTGGGACTATAGCTCGAGCCATCCGTGACGTCATACAACAGGAAGTTGTGTACTGCGCATGTCACCAAGCGAACGCCTATAGCTCGTGATGCACAAGCCAACAAAATGGCCGCGCCCATACGGTTTTACCAACAATTAAATGAGACTCATCGTTCGTTGATAAATGGCTACATTTCAATTAGAAAATAACACTATTTCCTTGAATATTAACTTTCAGTCGCATTGACAAGGACATGTGAATATATTTGAATTAATTAAAGGTGTTTTGTGGTTTTTCAACTGGACTTGTAATTTGTTTGCTTCTTTGGACGCCATCTTGGAATGAAAGGGACCACGAGTGAGAGCGTGGTCCGACCATGGCTTGGTTCAAAGGTCAAATGACGTCACTATAACCCGGGCTATCGGTGTTCGATTGGAACGATGGCTGAAATAGCTTGAGCGATCGCCCCAATCGAAGTCAGCCATTGATTCATACATAGAGAAGACGGGGTACCAGTCTAACTATTAACCAGGGTAAACTGTTATTACACAAACTAGGATAAGTCTAAAACAAAATAAGGTTGTCATGTTGTCTGCTTATTAGGCACTTGGATCCAGGAATAATAACAACTTACATATAATCCTGTATAATAAAGTTAATGAAATTTAAATTTTGATAATCAACGAGAGACCTCAAATTTGTATATAAATAGTTATTCACGCTATAAAAAGAAATATATTATTTCTTTACTACACCACGTCATTTCAATATTAACACTCCTCAAAATAATCATTTCTGAAAGTCGATGTGTCCTGAACCTTTTTCTTTTCTTTAGATTCTGTCATGTCTGTGTTTTCCGTGATAACATGTTAGGCTATTTAAGTGAGCAGAGATAGATATATTCTCCATATTTCATTAAGATCAAGGAGACACACAAAGTTTTGTCTGTAAAAGAGGAGGGAGGAAGTTGGTTTCAAACCGAAAGTAGAAATTTGAGGTTGGGTGTCATCATTCAGCTGTCAGAATGGATAACTTAGGCCCTCTGATCGGCCTTGGTGTTGATTTGTCGGTGTTGTATGTCCTCAATTCCTGGTACAAGAGTTTGAATAAGACTGCCAATGATATCAAGGTAACTAATTTCCAAATCCTTCTTTTTGACAATCCATAAAGAGAGGAGGGGGGGGGGGGGATGGACTTGATTGGGCCACTCCTTTTTACTCGGAGTACTCTTTTTACTCTAAAACCCAATCAAGTGCCAAAGATATACTCTCGGATATAATCCGAGTACTCCACCTACCGAGCAGGGGCGTTTGGGAGTGTGACGTCATCAACATAGTTTCTGATAGATGATAATATTAATAGAACTAGTTTGGCATAATTTTCTCTATCAAAGACAAAAATACCACTGAAAAGACATCAGATTTTACTGAAGAAACTAATCAAACAACTTTGACATCTTCTCTAGCGATTTTGTGATAAAGAAATAATTATAATTAAATGCAATAATTATCTGCGTTTATGCCCCAAAACACTTGATTGGACTGCCTAGTTTACTCTCAAAATAGAGTGGACTTAGTAAGTCCAATCAAGTATGACCCTAAATAATCAGAAATAAGACATGTATTTAAAGAGAGGTGATGACTTTTCAAATTCAACAATTGAAATATTTCACTAAATGTTCACTAAAATCAAACCTTATGTTGTGGGTCAAGATGATTCAAATGATTACCCACAACATGGGGTTTTAATTGGCAGAATAAACTTGGGCTTCAATTGGTCATCTAAATCAAGTAAATGCTTCCTTAAAGGGGTGTAGCGCGCAAGTGGTCCGCTCGCGCTCTAGGGGAAGCTGCGATGGTGGCTCGACGACTCGACCTTCATGGTGTTGGATGGCTAGCGGGAAATAAGGGGGGTTGGACTTCACAAAAAAAAATAGTTGCCAAAGAGGAAAGGGTTAATTTCAATCTCAAAATGCGGGGCTAAAATCAAGAAGCAAAAGACGAAGGTTCAGTTTAAACTTTACCAAAATAATTAATATTACAACTAAAAATACAATAATAATTCAGATCAAAGTCAATTCAGAAAAATCAACAATAAATGCCAAAGTTAGTGCCAAAAAGTCTTATCTGCAATTTAATTCTAATTCCAAAACAAAACCAAAATGAATACGACTGCAAATTTAGATGCTTAAAACTAATTCAGAATTTATTCCAAAGTCAAAATAAAACAAAAAAGAAACTAAAAAAGAATGTTTTCAAATACCTAAAATAATTCTACATGTTTCCTTTCCAAAGTTTAGAAGTGAAGTCAATAAAAATCTGTGGGAAGACCGTATTTATACTAGGATTAATACGAGGTTCCGACAGTGTCGTCTATCATTATAAGCCAATCAAGACGCCGAATTCTTCCCACAGTGTTAGGGAAAAATGCTGGAAGAGACCCCGCATTTCCAGCAAAATTCCCGCATCATGTGGGAAATGGAGGGAATTTGATACCCAGTGCAGTAAGAGTGCATTTCTAGGGACTTTTTCAATGAAAGTTACCGAGATTAAGCATTAAATGCATAGAAAAATGGTTAAACTACTATTCTAGCTTATAAACATTAGGAAATAACTAGAAATAAGGCTAAAATCAAGTTGCAAAGACAGATGACAGCTCTAGAAAGTTTCGTCGTTGGGTTCTAGTCTAAACAAATCCCATCATGCAATGCGAGATGTAAATAAACAACATGGCGGCTATTAAACTTTCTCAAGCGCTGATGAAGCAAAAAATATTACAATTTACCTATTTACAGATAAACTAATGAATGACAAAAGGTAATTAATGTATCTTCGTAAAATATGAACATAAAACTATTGATTTGTGTATTTACAACTGTCTACGACTGTTCTAAGGGATTTTAGCTTTGATGCAAGTTGAGTGCAAGTGACCTTGTTTGGCAGATCGAGCACTAAGTCACTACATTACCCCCCTGTTGGTGTGCCAAAGCTCCGACTGGCACACAAACAAAGACGAAATGCAATGCTAGTAAGGTCGTGTTCCTGGCTGCGGTTAAGGATACACTCTAATCTGTATTACGTTAAAGAAAAACGCTGCGTAAAGAGGAAAAATGGAAACGCAAAACTTGTATTTCCAATTTTCCTATGTGCACAGAGAAATCTTATTAACATTCATTATATACATACAACAATCTGTCTAAACGAACAAATGCTAACAATAAAGGCTAATTATTATTACAAAAAAATGCTATTGTACATTTTCGCATTCAACTAAATGACTTAAACATTGTAGAAAAAGAGCTGATGCAAATGTAGATCAATTCTTCCTCAATAATGCTTATAATATAACAGGACAATATACATGTGTGAGCTTTTTTTTTGCCTTTTGACAACAAATTAATTGACAAACAATTACATTTTGCAAAACATGTAACATTTCAAGTCCTTCATGCATGGAATTTAATGAACAAAACATTGTGGAAAAGGATTGACAATAGCTGACATGCCAGTCAATTTCTTCTCAACAATGCTTGGAATGTAATTGCATAAATCCAATTACAAAGACTAATTTTTTTTTTTGACTAAATTATCATGCTTGAAGCACTACCAATTAATGAATAAACATTTTCATTTACAAATAAGCAAGCAAAATTCACATTAAATTCAGTGAGAAGTGGCAAAGTCTTCTTTTAAGTTGAGACATCTTATATTTTGAATGTTGCGAGAAGATAGTTTATTCTGCTGTGGCAAAATAAATTTTCTCCTTGCTACAGTCATTTGCACAAATTAAACAAACACAGTGGTCAACAACATATTACTTTAAAATGTTCAAATATTCAAATAACGCATTATTTTTGACTGATGCAGGACAAAGTTGGACCCTTCGGCAGGAAGGTTCTTTCTAACTCCTGGAGCAATCAAATGAATTTATTCAAGACAACAAAAGATTGGATGTCAGAGCACAAATAACATTTTACATGAAAAGCACAGTTTTTGGTAGACGACTCAGCAATGATTTTGACTGACACAAGAGGGAGTGAGATCTTTCTATATAGAAAGGTTCTCTCTCTCCCTTGGGACAACCAAATCACATTTCCATAGTAGACTCGTACAACAAATAGTAAATAACGACAGTGCGATTATGCTGGGATAAGGGTTAAATCTTATACATTGTACATTATACATAGACAAAAGTTACAAAGTAAAAGTAAACGTTGAGGTCCCTCGAATGTCTTGAGGTGGTAGGTTACTTCTCCATCAGTATGTGTTACGGTCGCGATGTAAACGAGAGTTCATACTAATAAAAGGGGAAAATTAGTGTTCTGATAAAAAGGGGCTTAGTAAATTACGCGGGCAACACTGTAATGAAATATTATTAAAGTTCTGATAATTACTACTGTTGATAACGCAATTGTCCAAACATCAGATATACACACAGTACGCGATCACTACGCGGAATAGTCTAAATGTTTATTTCTAGCAATATTTTTACCATGGATCGATACTTTTCACCACGCATCGATACTTTTCACCACGGATCGATACTCTTCACCACGGATCGATACTTCTCACCACGGATCGATGCTTCTCACCACGGATCGACAATCAACTCCTGACTCGCAGCAGGGCTTTCGTCTCTCATAGCCCACGATCGGTTGCTGTTCCCAGACGGTCAACCATTGACCTTACACGACATCCGATGGTCACTCAGACGGTCAACCCATGACCAATAAACCGGATGGCCAAATCCCATGGCCCAGAACGTAAACATCGGATAACAGATGGAACTTCATCAACGGATCATCAACTCATGATAACGAAACCTGCCTCTGGTCTTCTTGAAGAGACTGGAATCACTGGTGGATGGTCAACCTGTGACCTGGTGCGGAAACGATGGATGTTCAACTCATGAATGGTAACTCTTGTACAGACGGTCAACACATGACCTGGTATGGAACACTGGACTGGACGGTCAACTCTTGACCTGGTATAGAACACTGGACTGGACGGTCAACTCTTGACCTGGTATGGAACACTGGACTGGACGGTCAACTCTTGACCCAGTACGGAACACTGGACTAGACGGTCATCTCTTGACCTGGTACGGAACACTGGACTGGATGGTCAACTCTTGACCTGGTACAGAACACTGGACTGGACGGTCATCTCATGACCTGGTGTGGAACACTGGACTGGACGGTCAACTCTTGACCCAGTACAGAACACTGGACTAGATGGTCATCTCATGACTTGATACGGACTGGACGGTCATCTCATGGCATGGTAGACTCTGGACTGGACAGTCACCATGGCCCTGGCACGGAAACTACAGATGGTCAAACACTGGTATGGTAATACTGGTTACGGCGGACAGCCACCAAATGACTGGTAATGTCATGGAACTCTGTATAATTATAAACAAATAAACAACTGTAAAAATTCAAACAAGATTCGTTATAAAATTTGGCCCTTGGTCTGGTAAACTTTACTGGAGGTGCTCGTAGCGGGCTCTCTTCATCCACATCATGTCGCTGGGTTGGAAGTTCCAAAATGGTGGTATGGGTATTTGGTCTGGAGGCCTTTGCTCTCTGTAGGCTTCAATGGTGTGGACATTAGGGCCTGGGTTAATGTCTGCCGGATATTGGTCTGGAGGCTTCGGCTTCCTAAAGGCAGCAAAAACGCAGACATAGGGATCACGGTTATGGTCCGCTGGATTTTGGTCGGGCGGTTTGGGTCTCTCACAGGCGGTGAAGGCGCAGACACTGGGACCGCGGTTATGGTCCGCTGAATTTGGGTCTGGAGGCTTCGGCTTCATGCAGGTGGTGAAGGCGCAGACACTGGAATCACAATCATGGTCCGCTGAATTTGGGTCTGGAGGCTTCGGCTTCTCACATGCCGCAAAGGCGCAGACGCTGGGATTATGGTAATGGTATGCAGCGCTTTGGTCTGGACGGTTTGGCATCTCACAGTCACACGGGACGAAGACGCTGATATGGTCTGCTGGATCTTGGTCCAGAGGCCTCGGCTTCCTGCAGGCGGTAAACACACAGACATCATGGTAAGGGTTCAGTGCAGGACCCCTGTAGACCAGAAAGCCAGGGCTACCACTTTGGGCCATTACCAGGGCAACTGGACTGGAGAGAACACCACCTTCCATAGAGGGCAGTCTGATCCGGATCCGAGTCCTTTCCATTATTCAACTGACTATCCTGACAAGAGTAGATACCAACCCAGGCTTACCAACGCCATGCTAAATTCCTTAATCTACCACTTTCAAACCCTTTATTGTAGCAGGTATCCCCATCCAAGCGCCAGTGAGCAGCCTGACATGGGTAGAAGTGAGCCGCACTACACACAGTATAGAGATCTCCCTAGCCAATGCCATCCTATGAGACCAGCCCATTCCCCCAAGGGCACCAGCAGACTGGCCAGTATGGTAGCAGAGAACCAGCCATACCAGAATGACAACCGCTACCCACAGCATAGACCCTTCAATGCCATGGCCGAACCAGTGAAGTATGAATCATACCTGAGAGGTGCCAAAAGGGTCAAACTTATGTTGTCTTATAATAATTGCTCTTTCAGCTCTATTTCAGGACCGCCATCCAATGAAGGGCCAACCCACGGTACCCGCCGAGAAGCCAAAGCTTCCAAGCACCTGAAGCAGACCCATTCCAACCTGCACAGACAACCCCAGGGCCATGCAGAACTGTTTGCTATAGAGAGTGAGGAAAGTGGGCCAGACCGAAGTCCAGCGAACTGTAACCAGCCATTCCAGAATGACTACCCAGAGCATAGGCCCCTCTATGACATGGTAGGACCAATGGAGTATGAATCATACCAGAAAGGTGCCAAGAGGGCCAAACTTAAGTCGTCCAACACTAATTTTTCTATGAGTTCTATTTCAGAACCACCATCCTATGAAGGGCCAATCCGCAGTAGCCGGCCAGAAGCAAAAGGTCCAAAGCACCAGGAGCATATCCAGACCAACCTGCACAGACAAACCCAGAGGCAGATAGAACCCTTTACCATAGAGAATGGGCAAAGCAGCTGCAACCAGGCAGACTGTAATCCTTGCCCTGATGCCTGCCCCCTTGCTGCATGCCAAATACCAGAGAATCCAGACCAGAAACCGGCCAACCATAACCCTGACCCAAATGTCTGTGCCAATACTGTCCACAACAAGCCAAAGCCGCCAGACCAGAGTCCGGCTGGATATAACCCTGACCATGCTGTCTGTGCCATTGCCACTTGGAACCAGCCAAAGCCACCAGACCAAAGCCCAGCAGACAGCAACAATGACCAAAATGTCTACGCCAATAACCAGCCAAAGCCTCCAGACCATTGTCCGGTGGACTGTAATCTCAACCTAGGTGCCTGTCGAGTCTCCACCTGCAGGTGAGATCATATTTCTTGACTAGGTCATAGCACTATAACATTTTCTTTAAAGAAAGCAATAAATAGTTAAATAAATAAATTAACAAATATTATGCAATAACATTTTATATTAGAGTTCATCTAGCATGGAATTCCCCCTTTTTTTTTTTTTTACAAAACATTGTGGAAAAGGATTGACAAATAGCTGACATGCCAGTCACTTCCTTCTCAACAACGCTTGAAGTATATTTGGATGGATTCGATTAGTACAAATTAATTTTAGACTAGATTCTCATGCTGAATGTACTTCGAATTAATAAATAAACAATTCTTATATACAACTATTTACACAGACTTCGCATTGAACTTCAGTAGGGTGTGGTGAAGTCTACATTAATTTCGGACATCTTTGATTTAGTTTGAATGCTGCAGGAAGACAGTTTATTCCACCTTAGCAAAATAAGCTCTCTTCTGGCTTCAGTCAATACTAAGTTTAAGCACCTTTTTAGAGAGTGTCGCAAGAGAATCACACATTCCCTTGTTAAAAGGAATGAATTCTCCTCTGGCTACGCTCAAGGTTACTAAATTTTTGGCAAGCACAATGACAGAAGTAAAAGGGATATCACCATTCTTAAAATGCTGATATACCTCTCCCTAATCTCATCGAGTTACCAAATATACCGCTACAATTTCTAAACACGTCGGGATGCCGGCAATGTGGGAACTTATGCCGAGTTAATTGGCTCGTTTTACCAACTGCTAGGCTTTTGAATAAATATTAATTAACTATTTGACATTGTGTAATGCATATAAACATGATAAATGAGAATGTTACCCGTTTTAGAAAAATATACACAGATGACTGTTACTAATAGGGCTGATACAGGAGATAGTGAGATCCTTTCTTAAGAAGGGTTCTCTCTATCTGCTGGATCAGACCAGTGGGAATATGCGACAAGCATGTAATGCGTGGTTAATTACAACTTAGCTAAAGCAAAGAACTTAAACATTGCTAGAAATTGAGCAAATTTTCTTGATCAGTACAGGAAGGAGTGAGATCCTTTACTAGTCAGGTTCTCTCCCTCTCCTGGGTAGGTCAAGTTAGTGACATGTGTAATCTCAATAGGGTATGAATCAGTTATAAATTAATAGTAATAATGACATTGTTTCCTTTTTTAACAAAGCAAAATGATGCAGATGATTTAGTGTGTATCAATATATATTCTCTTTTCCTCTTTTTTTTTTTAACACAAGAGGGAGTGAGATCCTTCCTATTTAAAAAAGGTTCTTATTCTCTCCTGAGGCAGTTAAATAAAAGTCTTCAATACAAAAGCAGGATGGATGACAGAGCAATGATAAAATTTTAAACATAAACATATTCAGCAGATGACATAAGTGGCTGTTAACTGACACTGGAGGAAGTGAGATCTTTCCATTATAGCAAGGTTCTCTCTCTCTCCTAAGACAATTAGACATATTTCTGAATTTGACAATATAAGGAAGGATACCAAATTAAAAGTGAAATTTTTACATGAAAAACAACTGTTTTAATTATTATTTTTAGACGACAGAGCAATATTTAGACTGATACAAGAGGGAGTGAGATCCTTTCTTAGCAAAAGGGTCTCCCTCTCTCCTGAGGCAATCGAACTCAGTTTCTAAAGACTCAGATAAATGAAATTAGGGTACGACAGTGCTACAGTGCTGGGACTGTCCGTTGATGAAGTTCCATCTGTTATCCGATGTTTACATTCTGGGCCATGGGATTTGGCCATCCGGTTTATTGGTCATGGGTTGACCGTCTGAGTGACCATCGGATGTCGTGTAAGGTCAATGGTTGACCGTCTGGGAACAGCAACCGATCGTGGGCTATGAGAGACGAAAGCCCTGCTGCGAGTCAGGAGTTGATTGTCGATCCGTGGTGAGGAGCATCGATCCGTGGTGAGAAGTACCGATCCGTGGTGAGAAGTATCGATCCGTGGTGAGGAGTATCAATCCGTGGTGAAAAGTATCGATTCGTGGTGAAAAGTATCTATCCATGGTGAAAATATTGCTAGAAATAAACATTTAGACTATTCCGGGTAGTGATCGCGTACTATGTGTATATCTGATGTTTGGACAATTGCGTTATCAACAGTAGTAATTACCAGAACTTTAATAATATTTCATTACGGTGTTGCCCCGCGTAATTCACTAAGCCCCTTTTTATCAGAACACTAATTTTCCCCTTTTATTAGTCAAGGATGTATGAACTCTCGTTTACATCGCGACCGTAACACATACTGATGGTGAAGTAACCTACCACCTCAAGACACTCGTGGGACCCCAACTTCTAACATTGTAATTATTTAGTCTATGTACTATGTATTAGATTTAACCCTTATCTCAGCATAATCGCACTGTCGTTATTCACTACTTGTTGTACGAGATTACTATGGAAATGTGATTTGATTCCCTATGGGAGAGAGAGAACCTTTTTATACAGAAAGATCTCACTCCCTCTTGTGTCAGTCAAAAGAATTTCTGAGTCGTCTACCAAAAACTGTGTTTTTCATGTAAAATATTATTGTTGCTCTTGCATTCTTCCATGTAATGTCTTGTATAAATCCTCTTGATTGCTCCAGGAGTTGGAAAGAACCTTCCTGCTGAAGGATCTAACTTTCTCCTGCATCAGTCAAAAATAATGTGTCATATGCAGAAAAATGTCATTTAATAGTTTTGAATTAATATGTTGTTGACCACTATGTTTGTTAAGTTTGTGCAAATGACTGTAGCCAGGAGAAAATTTATTTTGCCACAGCAGAATAAACTATCTTCTCGCAACATTCAAAACTTAAGATGTCCAATCTAATTAAGACTTAGCCACTTCTCGCTGAATTTTAATGTGAATTCTGCTGACTTATTCATAAACAGGAATTGTTTATTTATTGATTTGTAGTGCTTTTAGCATGATAATCTAGTAAAAAAAAAATTAAGTCTCTTTAATTGGATTTATCCTGTGGTACTCCAAGCATTGCTGAGAAGAAATTGACTGGCATGTCAGCTATTTGTCAATCCTTTTCTACAATGTCTTGTTCACTTAAATTCCATGCATGAAGGACTTGAAATGTTACATGTTTTGAAAAAATATAATTGTTTGTCAATTTATTTGTTGTCCAAAGGCAAAAAGCTCACATATGTATATTGTCCTGTTATATTATAAGCATTATTGAGGAAGAATTGATCTACATTTGCATCAGCTCCTTTTCTACAATGTTTAAGTCATTTAATTATTGCGAAATGTACAATAGCATTTTCCTGAAATAGTAATTGTCCTTTGTTGTTAGAATTTGTTTGTCTAGACATATTATTTGTTTGTTTGTATAATTGTTATGTTGGAAATAAGTGAGATTTCTCTGTGTACATAGGAGAATTGGAAACACAAGTATTGCATTTCCATATTTCCTCTTTACGCAGCGTTCATCTGTTACGTAATGATAGTGTATCCTTAACCGCAGCCAGGAACACGACCTGACTAGCATTGCATTTCGTCTTTGTTTGTGTGCCAGTCGGAGCTTTGGCACACCAACAGGGGGGTAATGTAGTGACCTAGTGCTCGATCTGCCAAACAAGGTCACTTGCACTCAACTTGCATCAAAGCTAAAAATCCCTTAGAACAGTCGTAGACAGTTGTAAATACACAAATCAATAGTTTTATGTTCATATTTTACGAAGATACATTAATTACCTGTTGTCATTCATTAGTTTATCTGTAAAAAGACAAATTGCAATATTTTTGCTTCAGTAGCGCTTGTTAAAGTTTAATGGCCGCCATGTTGTTTGTTTACATCGCGCATTGCATGATGGGATTTGTTTAGACTAGAACCCAACGACGAAACTTTTCTAGAGCTGTCATCTGTCTTTGCAACTCGATTTTAGCCTTATTACTTGTCAATTTCGTATGTTTATAAGCTGGAATCGTAGATTAACCATTTTTCTATGTATGTAGTATGTAATTTGCGTAACTTTCATTGTAAAAGTCCCTAGAAATGCACTTTTACTGCACTGGGTATCAAATTCCCACCATTTCCCACATGATGCGGGAATTTTGCTGGAAATGCGGGGTCTTTTCCAGCATTTTTCCCTAACACTGTGGGAAGAATTCGGCATTTTGATTGGCTTATAATGATAGACGAAACTGAGGGAAAATCGTATGAACCTCGTATAAATACGGT
Source organism: Fragum sueziense (assembly GCA_963680895.1). Lineage (NCBI taxonomy): Eukaryota > Metazoa > Mollusca > Bivalvia > Cardiida > Cardiidae > Fragum > Fragum sueziense. Next base: position 44,665 of record CAVMGG010000437.1, read on the forward strand.
CTTCCCACAGATTTTTTTCTGACTTCACTTCTAATCGGGTTTGGAAAGGAAACATGTAGAATTATTTTAGGTATTTAAAAACATTCTTTTTTAGTTCTTTTTATTTTATTTTGTCTTTGGAATAAATTCTAGATTAGTTTTAAGTAGAAATTAGCAGTCGTAATTATTTTGTCTTTGATTTTGTTTTGGAATTAGAATTAAATTAAAGATAAGACTTTTTGGCACTGACTTTGGCATTTATTATTGATTTTTCTGAATTGTTGACTTTGATCTGAATTGTTATTGTATTTTTAGTTGTAATATTAATTATTTTGGTAAAGTTTAAACTGAACCTTCGTCTTTTGCTTCTTGATTTTAGCCCCGCATTTTGAGATTGAAATTAACCCTTTCCTCTTTGGCAACTATTTTTTTTTGTGAAGTCCAACCCCCCTTATTTCCCGCTAGCCATCCAACACCATGAAGGTCGAGTCGTCGAGCCACCATCGCAGCTTCCCCTAGAGCGCGAGCGGACCACTTGCGCGCTACATAATTCTGGTGTCAGAAGCTGATGCCTGCCCCCTTGCTGCATGCCAAATACCAGAGAATCCAGACCAGAAACCGGCCCGATATAACCCTGATCATGCTGTCTGTGCCAATGCCACTTGGAACCAGCAAAGGCCTCCAGACCAAATACCCTTACCACCATTTAGAAACTACCAACCCAGCGACATGATGTGGTTGAAGAGAGCCCGCTACAAGCACCTCCAGTGAAGTTTACCAGACCAAGGGCCAAATTTTATAACAAATTTAGTTTTAATTTTTACAGTTGTTTATTTGTTTATAGTTATACAGAGTTCCATGACATTACCAGTCATTTGGTGGCTGTCCGCCGTTACCAGTATTACCATACCAGTGTTCTGTACCAGGTCAAGAGTTGACCGTCCAGTCCAGTGTTCCATACCAGGTCAAGAGTTGACCATCCAGTCCAGTGTACCGTAACGGGTCAAGAGTTGACCGTCCAGTATTCCGTAACAGGTCAAGAGTTGACCATCCAGTCCAGTGTTCCGTACCAGGTCAAGAGTTGACCGTCTAGTCCAGTGTTCCGTACCAGATCAAGAGTTGACCGTCCAGTCCAGTATTCCGTACCAGGTCAAGAGTTGACCATCCAGTCCAGTGTTCAGTACCAGGTCAAGAGATGACCGTCCAGTCCAGTGTTCTGTACCAGGTCAAGAGATGACCGTCTAGTCCAGTGTTCCGTACCAGATCAAGAGTTGACCGTCCAGTCCAGTGTTCTGTACCAGGTCAAGAGATGACCGTCCAGTCCAGTGTTCCGTACCAGGTCAAGAGTTGACCATCCAGTCAGTATTTTGTACCAGGTCATGTGTTGACCGTCTGTACAAGAGTTACCATTCATGAGTTGAACATCCATCGTTTCCGCACCAGGTCACAGGCTGACCATCCACCAGTGATTCCAGTCTCCTCAAGAAGACCAGAGGCAGGTTTCGTTATCATGAGTTGATGATCCGTTGATGAAGTTCCATCTGTTATCCGATGTTTACATTCTGGGCCATGGGATTTGGCCATCCGGTTTATTGGTCATGGGTTGACCGTCTGAGTGACCATCGGATGTCGTGTAAGGTCAATGGTTGACCGTCTGGGAACAGCAACCGATCGTGGGCTATGAGAGACGAAAGCCCTGCTGCGAGTCAGGAGTTAATTGTCGATCCGTGGTGAGGAGCATCGATCCGTGGTGAGAAGTATCGATCCGTGGTGAAGAGTGTCGATCCGTGGTGAAAAGTATCGATTCGTGGTGAAAGTATCGATCCATGGTAAAAATATTGCTAGAAATAAACATTTAGACTATTCCGGGTAGTGATCGCGTACTATGTGTATATCTGATGTTTGGACAATTGCGTTATCAACAGTAGTAATTATCAGAACTTTAATAATATTTCATTACGGTGTTGCCCCGCGTAATTCACTAAGCCCCTTTTTATCAGAACACTAATTTTCCCCTTTTATTAGTCAAGGATGTATGAACTCTCGTTTACATCGCGACCGTAACACATACTGATGGTGAAGTAACCTACCACCTCAAGACACTCGTGGGACCCCAACTTCTAACATTGTAATTATTTTGTCTATGTACTATGTATTAGATTTAACCCTTATCTCAGCATAATCGCACTGTCGTTATTCACTACTTGTTGTACGAGATTACTATGGAAATGTGATTTGATTGTCCCAGGGAGAGAGAGAACCTTTCTATATAGAAAGATCTCACTCCCTCTTGTGTCAGTCAAAATCATTGCTGAGTCGTCTACCAAAAACTGTATTTTTCATGTAAAATGTTAATTTTGCTCTGACATCCAACCTTTTGTTGTCTTGTAATAAATTCATTTGATTGCTCCAGGAGTTAGAAAGAACCTTGCTGCTGAAGGATCTAACTTTCTCCTGCATCAGTCAAAAATAATGTGTCATCTGCAGTAAAATGTTTAAATATTTGTAATATTTCTGTGTTAATGTGTTTTGACCATTATGTGTGTTTAATTTGTGTAAACGACTGTAGCCAGGAGAAAATTTATTTTGCCACAGCAGAATAAACAATCTTCTCGCAACATTCAAAATTTAAGATGTCCAAGCTTAAAAAGAAGACTTTGCCACTGCTCACTGAATTTAAAGTGAATTTTGCTTGCTTATTTGTAAATGAAAATGTTTATTCATTAATTGGTAGTGCTTCAAGCATGATAATTTATTAAAAAAAAAAAATTTAGTCTTTGTAATTGGATTTATGCAATTACATTCCAAGAATTGTTGAGAAGAAATTGACTGGCATGTCAGCTATTGTCAATCATTTTCCACAATGTTTTGTTCATTAAATTCCATGCATGAAGGACTTGAAATGTTACATGTTTTGCAAAATGTAATTGTTTGTCAATTTATTTGTTGTCAAAAGGCAAAAAAAGCTCACACATGTATATTGTCCTGTTATATTATAAGCATTATTGAGGAAGAATTGATCTACATTTGCATCAGCTCTTTTTCTACAATGTTTAAGTCATTTATTGAATGCGAAAATGTACAATAGCATTTTTTTGTAATAATAATTAGCCTTTATCGTTAGCATTTGTTCGTTTAGATAGATTGTTGTATGTATATAATGAATGTTAATAAGATTTCTCTGTGCACATAGGAAAATTGGAAATACAAGTATTGCATTTCCATATTTCCTCTTTACGCAGCGTTCATCTGTTACGTAATGATAGTGTATCCTTAACCGCAGCCAGGAACACGACCTGACTAGCATTGCATTTCGTCTTTGTTTGTGTGCCAGTCGGAGCTTTGGCACACCAACAGGGGGGTAATGTAGTGACCTAGTGCTCGATCTGCCAAACAAGGTCACTTGCACTCAACTTGCATCAAAGCTAAAATCCCTTAGAACAGTCGTAGACAGTTATAAATACACAAATCAATAGTTTTATGTTCATATTTTACGAAGATACATTAATTACCTGTTGTCATTCATTAGTTTATCTGTAAAAAGACAAATTGCAATATTTTTGCTTCAGTA